>VWYK01069797.1:40081-88287 GCA_013399775.1 Semnornis frantzii
ATCAAGTCCAACAATTATCTAGCTCTATCAAGGCTGGTGCTAAACCATGTCCCTCAGTACCACACCTCTATATCCTTCAAACACCTTTAGGGATGGAGATTCAATCACCCCATTGGGCAATTCCATTGAGAACCCTCTCAGTGAAGAAGCTTCTTCTAATGTCCAACTTAAACCTCCACTGGGGCAACTTGGGGCCATTTTCTCTCATACTGTCATTTGTCGTTAGGGAGAAGAGAGTGACCTCACCTTACTCCAACCTCCTTCCAGTGAATTTGAGAGTGCCATGAGGTCTCCCCTGTGCCTTGCCTTCTCTTCTCCAGACTAAGCAAGCCCAGCTCCCTCAGCTGCTCCTCACCAGACCCGTTCTCCAGACCCTTCAGCAGCTTTGATGCCCTTCTTTGGACATACTCCAACACCTCAATGTCTTTCTTGGAGAGAGGGGCCCAAAACTGAACCTCGTATTTGAGGTGTGGCCTCAGCAGTACTGAATGCAGAGGGAACAATCATTTCCCTAGTCCTGCTGGCCACACTATTGCTGATTCAGGCCAGGATGCTGCTGGCCTTCTTGGCCACCTGGACACACTGCTTACGGCAAGGGTCAAGTCCTTGACAACCACTAACTTCATCTGCTTTACCAAAATAAAAGCTATTTGATTCTCTCTCAGCTTTGGGAAACAAATAACAAGCTGAACAGAAACATGACAAGTGGCTTTCCATGTGGTTTGTACAACAAAACAACTGATGCTCAGCTCCAGCAGCAATCACTTGGTTACAGTTTGCCTGCACAACTTGCATAAAAAGTGTTTTAGCTAAGCATCTAAAACACTGAAGCAGAGATTTGGAGCATCACACTGAAGAAAAACTGGGCTTTGCAATACCTCCCTTACCAAATGGATTCTTGGGCTTCCTCCAGCCTCCAGAGAAGTCTATCCCTCACAGTAACCCTTCACAGGCAGCATGTTATGACATTTTCCCTGAGTCCTTCAGTCTCCGATTTACACTGCCACAAAAGAGTTAGATATAGGGCAGATGATCATCGCCCTCAGCTGATAAAGGTACAATACTCAAGGAAAAGGAGGAAGCAGAACATTTCAAAAGAGAGTCAAGGAGAGAAAACAAATTTATTGTGTTAGTAAAGGTCATTGTTGAAAAACACCTAGAGAACAGAAAATGGCAACAACAGCCCAAGGCCTTATTTCTGGCCTTTACAGAAGAATCTTTTCTTTCCCTTAAGCTCTTTCAAACAAGACAAATCCCAATTATTTAAGCAACAATACAGAGTTAAGAGACAGACAGGGAGGAAAGAGTCAGCTAGTGAGGTGCCTTTTTATGAAGGCCCAATTCACAAAGTCTGCCTGTCAGGTCCCCAACTATATCAGGAGTGGGTCTGGCTGTGATGGAGCTTGAGCTCTCACTGCTCCAAAGCCCAAAGCTCCTCACTGCATCGATCCAGCCCTACCATCTATGCCAGGGAGGTTTCCCGTCTCCTGATAACCCTGTAATGTTCAGAGAGGGCAGGCAGATGTCCCAGCTAAGGTTGTGCCAGCTGACTTGCTGGAAGCCGTTTTGTTCGCAGGCGCAAGGATGCACCAGGGAGAAAGTCAGGACACTATCAACCGGACCACACTAACGCCAGCAACGCACCAAGGACAAAAGCAAGCCAAGAAGGAGCCGGAAGGGAAGAGAGCTACGGACTCCCTCCACATACCGCGGAGGAGGAGCCCAGAAGAAGGTTCCTTGTTGCAGAACAACGCAGCTCTGAGAGGAGCGGGAGCTGTTACTACAGCGAGACAACTCAAGCGCCAACGCACCTCTTCTTCTCCTGTCCAACCCAAACGTTTCTGGCAGACTGTGCCGTTCCCTCAGCGAGTGCACCGAGCAGTCACAAACAGCCTCCAGGGACTGGCAGGCCTCGGGAGGAGAAGCGGTACAGGGACGCTGCCCTGCCACGGCTCTCGCATTCCGGTTCGCGTCCTGGGCAGCTCCGTCCAGGCCCAACAACACGGAAGAGCTCAACGCTTTTTCAGAACGACGGCATAAACCCGGGTTGGGCAGGAGGAGCTGAGAGCTCCCTCTCGGCTCTGGCCGGCACCGTCTGTGACAGAGCCAGCACTGGGCCGCCGCTTTCCACCGCGCCCCGCAGGCGAAGCGGCCGGGGCACTTAGGGCCCCAGAGGGCTGGGAAAGCCGTTTATCAAGGCCGTGCCCCGGAGCGACAACCGGGACGGGAAGCAACGACTTCTCCCGCCGCCAACCAGGCCGGGGTAGCACCTCCGAGCACCGTGGGAGGCCGCGCCGCTCCAAGCCCGGGCCTGGGCTGCCCCAGAAAGCCACAGGCTCCAAACGGCAGCCAGGACAGGCCGCGAGCTCCTGCAGAGAGAAAGCAACCGCCCTCCCTCTACCGCTGCTCGGGAAAAGACCCCCGCCACTAACCACCCACCTGCGTCCATGGCGGCGGCCCCACCGAGGGCTGCGGCCGCTGCCGTCCGCACCGACACATACACCCCGGCGCAGCCCTGCGCGGCTGATGCCATGGGCGCGGCGCCCGTCCAATGGGAGCGGCGTTCCCTATCGGCCTCCACAGCGGTTGGCTGCCGCCCTGCTCGTCACGAGTCGGTGCGACACGCTGTTTTCTGAGTGCAATGGGGGCAGCCATTTTGCTGTACGGAGAGGCGGTGCGGATCGGGGAGAAACGGCGAGACAGCAGCGGAGCCGAAGCTGGGGGAAGGGAGGCAGGCAGGCAGGCGTGCTGGCGGGCGTGGCGGCGCCGCGTAAGGTCTGCGCTCGTTCCATACGCCGCTGGCGGGAGCAGTCCATGACACGTACACCCAAGGAAGTTTTGAGATACGGGCGCGACTATCGTGTTGTACAGAGCCAATCTAGCTCCGCCCCTCTGTCCCCGGGTGGGTAACCCAACCACGCTTGCCCCTTTCAGAGGCGCCTTTGACGGCTCGACTGCCGCGGATCGAGCGGCTCGTCGGGAGATGGACGTCCTGCAGCGCCAAGGAGGCAAGCGAGCTGCGCCGAGAGCGCTCATCCCTTCTTTCCCCGGCCACAGCACCGGCGCTTGTACGGCAACGTCTCGGCCAAAATGGCGGCGGCTATAAGGCGGCCGCCATCTTGGTTGACGGCAGTGCCGTACAGAAACCCCTTCCCCAGCGGCGGAGGGGCGGCCGGGGTGACCTGGCTCCGCCATCTTNCCGTCTTTCCCGGCCCTCTTGCAGGTGCCGCGGCCGGCCCTCCGTTCCCACTCCGGTCTGGCCACTGGGCAGGGGGCGGCTTCATGTCCCCGTGGCGCTTCCCTCGCCCTGCCTGCCCCGGCACCTCCGGGCCCCGAGCGACAGCGGCCGCCCTTTGTTTCCGTCAGCGCCGGGGACCGGCTTTGCGCTTCCGAATGCCTGCAAAAATCGGCTTACAGTGGGGAGTTGTGCTCGCTGCCGCAAGGCCTGGAGCCCGGGCTCACGCCTTGGCCCGTGTCCCACCTTGCCCCGCGCCTCGGCCTGTCCCCTCGCCTCTGCCCGCACCAGGGGCCTTGCTGGGGATGCTGCCACAGAGGAGTTCCTGCGGGCAGGCTGTATGTCCAGTGACTGGCGTGATCCCGGGTGGAAATGGCACTTCATTCAGCTACTCCGGGACTTGGTTTCAGTCCCCGCATTTGTACACCTTACTAAACATACTCTGCATAGACATCAGCAGGCTTCTGCAGGCAGTGGGTGGACAACTTGTTAGCTGAGCTGAGGTGTTCCTGTGTTTGTCCCATCCTCGTTCCTTGCAGGTGGGCTGCTCTGTTTGTTGTTGAGTGGCAGAGCAGACAAATAATGGGTTGGTCGCTGACGAAAAGGGAAAAAAACCTGCTTTTGAGTTCTGTGGTGTTTGTGAAGTGGAGCTGTTAAGACGGTCCAAATACTGTTTTGACCCAAAGTGAAATAATCCTCAAAAAAGCATAACATCTTGAAATACAGCTTTTGTGAGTGTTTGCTAAACCTGAGAGTATCAATTCCTCTGATTCAGTTTTTTTTTTTTTCATTTATTTAGTCTTTTGTTGTTATTCTTTTTTTTAGATTCCCTTTGAAGGATTCAAAGCGTCTGATCCAGTGGCTGAAAGCTGTTCAAAGAGACAACTGGACTCCCACCAAGTATTCATTTCTTTGCAGCGAGCATTTCACCAAAGACAGTTTTTCTAAGCGGCTGGAAGACCAGCACCGGTTGCTGAAGCCCACTGCTGTCCCTACTATCTTCCAGCTTGCAGACAGAAAACGCGACAACCTGGATTATGTCAGAAGCAGAAGAAAAATAGCAAGCCAGGTGCCGCTGCAGGATGGAGAAGGCTCGAGGGAAGGAGGCTGTGAGGTAGTTCAGAGGACCTCGTCTTCCAGCCAGGACTTCATGGTGATGCAAGGGACGAAAGAGATGGAGGAGGCAACTTTGCAAGCGGAAATCCGATCGATGTCCGAGGGGGAAGAAAACCTCCACAGCCAGCTGGATGGCCCTCGGAGAAGGACGTTAGGTGATAATTTGATTGCAAAGCCCGGACCTCAGAAAAAGCCTGAGAGATCATCTCTGGAGGACTGTCCTGAGGCCACCTGGACGGGAAGCTGGGTAGCAGACAGAAGTGGTGTGTCAGTCGACGACTTCACACCTCCTGCCTCTGGTGCTTGCAAGTTCATCGGCTCCCTTCATTCTTACAGCTTTTCCTCTAAGCATGCCAGAGAGAGGCCGTCTCTCCCAAAAGAGCAACTGGAAAGGAAAAGGCCAAAGAGAGATATGGAACCAAGCTGCAGCAGCCATCTTATGGGACACGATAAGGCCGTAGCAGAAGGCTCCCCTACTTCATCCCTCACTGCGACCCCTCAGAAGCCTTCCCAGGGTCTGTCGGCGTCCCCAGCAGACCTTACCCCTCAGCCTGCCGCCGAGGCCGTGGTGGGGCGGAAGGGTGACACAGACGCCAACCCCATGTCAATCAATGAGGTCATCATGTCGGCCTCGGGGGCGTGCAAGCTCATCGACTCCCTCCACTCGTATTGTTTCTCCTCCAGACAGAGCAAAAGCCAGGTGTGCTGCTTGCGGGAGCAGGTAGAAAAGAAGAACGGGGAGTTGAAACTTTTGAGGCAGAGGATCAGTCGCTCTGACAGTCAAGTCAGGAAGCTGAAGGAGAAGCTAGATGAGCTGAAGAGGATCAGTTTCCCTTACTTGAACAGCCTGCTATCCCAGGACTGTGGTCAGTATTGGCAGTGGCTTTGTGTTGAGGCAGAAGTCACTCTTTTCTTGATGCCATTTAAGTTAGAGGTTTTAAAGATACAATGAGGAAAAGATATGAGAAAGGTATGATTCTGAAAGAAGTAGTAGACTAACAGATAGAGGTGAAAGAATTAGGTTTTTAGGTACACAAGCTATTTCTTACATCCTGAAAGTTTTTGAGGCTCTTCCTGGTATGGAATGGGAAGTTAAGTCTTGGTTAATTAATTTTTTGCTTCTTCCTGGATTGTTTTAACTTGTTTGTGACTCAACAGCACCTGTTAGGATTTGCCTTCCTTTGGAGTGTGCCTGTGAAATTTTTTTTGTGTGTTAATGAGCTGTCATGGGCAGCAGCAGGTATGTGGGAAAGGTGTTTAAGTCTTCTGCAGTGATCTAAGTAGTACTTCTGGTCCTAGATGTCATAAACTGCACTTAGTACTCCAGATCCATGAAATCCAAGTGAGGTGCTAGTATGACAATGTGACGGTAAACGGTGAGATCACATTTTGCGATCAGATCTCTGTGTTTTGTTTGATCCTTTCCTCACTCAGAAGGCAGAAGAAGTCAGGAAATGGATGATAAAGTGGGAAGAGACATTGAGACACTTGAAAATGTAGGAGAATTCAGCAAGGGAGGAGGTTGTGCAAAAGGATTGTTGCAGTGAAGTCAAATTGGGCTTCTCTCCTAGCTTTCTTTTGCAAGAAGAAGGGTGCTTTAATAATATACCACGGATGAAACTTTCACACAGTCACTCTAGCTGCAAGATACAATTAATGAGAAAAGTTCAGGAGCATCCAATGGTGTCTTGGGGTGTATTAGAAGGGTGTGGTTAGTAGGTGAGAGAGATTCTCCTCCCACTCTGCCCTGCTCCGGTGAGGCCACATCTGGAATATTATGTCCAGTTCTGGCCCCCTCAGTTCAAGGAGAACCTGAGGGAACTGCTTGAAAGAGTCCAGCACAGAGCCACAAAGATGCTGAAGAGCAGAACATCTCCCTTATGAGGAAAGGCTGAGGGAGCTTCTCTTAGCTTGCAGAAGAGGAGACTGAGGGCTGACTTCATTCGTGTTTATAGACATGTTATGGGTGAGGGTTGGGAGGATGGAACCAGGCTCTGCTCAGCGATGTCCCATGATGAGACAAAGGGCAATGGGTGCATGCTGGAGCAGAGGAGGTTTCACACGAATATGAGAAAATATTTTGCATCGAGAGGATGCTGAAGCACTGGAACAGGCTGCCCAGAGAGATTGTGGTGTCCCCTCCTCTTCTGGAGACATCCAAAACCTGCCTGGATGCGTTCCTGTGTGACCTGCCCTAGGTGATTCTGCTCTCTCAGGGGAGGTGGACTTCATATTTCAAGGTCTCTTTCAACCCCTAACATTCTGTGATTCCGTGTTTCATGGTTGTGTGGCTGCTGGGAAAATGTCAGAATGCCTTGTGAAGGATGCATGACTTAGACTTAGGGCTTTCCTAAAGAAGTTGTCACCTGTAGATCATTAGATATCCCTTGATGGTAATTTTCCCATCCCTCCTTTAGGAGGAGAAACCTCATGGCTGTTTCTGAAGCCATGTAGTGTTAGACATGGTCAGAAATGTGATACTGGCATAGGCAGACATTCTCCAAGCTGTTGTAGCATGGCCTACTTTCTCATTTAAGTGCAAGGGAATAAACCTTCTTGAAGGGCAATACCCAGTGCTTTTTTTTTTCCACATGATTTTAATTTTCCAAAGTATGGGTGATCTCATTTGGGTAGAGGAGGGGGGAGAAGAAGTTTGGGGTTTGATTTTTTTTGTTCCCTATGGGAAATCAACATAGTCTTACTTGGTTTTGGTTTGGTTGTTATTGTTTTGGTGTCAAACTAAAGAAGCACAATTTTAGGGTTTAATGGTTGTCACATGTATATATATATGAGAGGGTGCCTAGCTTTGTTGGAATACCTTCAGTGCAAAAAGAGCTTCTTGAAGGATGTTGTCTATTAGTTTCTTTCCTGAGATGGATGTGCTTGATACATCTTTGAGAAGGTGGTAACTGTAGATTAAGAATATCTTCTCTAAGACCATAACAATTACATGTTCTGCTTTCTAAGGAAAAATGTCATCTTTTAAAATGAATTCATAGAATCATTAAGCTTGGAAAAGACCTTTAAGATCAAGTCCAACCGTAACCCAACTACCACGGCCACTAAACTATATCCTGAAGCACCATACCTACAGCTTCTTAAACACCTAAATCTCTCCTGACTCACTTATTCCCGGTGCTGCTGTCTCTTACCAACAAAACTGGAGATGAATATGTGAAAATGAACTATCCTGGCTATTGTAGCTTGGAGCACTGAGAAGATCTTATGGAACCTTTTGGCTCTTGACCCTTTTTAAAAGGGTTTGTTGGTGGCTGGCTGGGTTTTTATGTTTTTCTTAAGCTGAATCTTGGTGCTCTTCTGCCTTTTACTGACTCCGTGTACTTGTAGTTTACAGCAGTCAAAATACCTGACTAGGTGTAACTGACCACTGTTGGGCAGAGTCTGGTTTGTGCCTGGACAGGAAGTTTCACTGTAAAACAAAGCTGAATTGAAGGAAGGCATTTCGATGTTCATAAAAATACAGTCAGTTGAGATGTCAGGTTAATAATAGTTGATAGCCTTTATTAGCAGTTACATTTTGGTTGTCCCACACCATCTCTGTGCTGCTCTGGTGAGACCCTACCTGGAGTACTGTGTCCAGCTCTGAGGCCTCCAACACAAGAGAGACATGTACCTGATGGAGTGGGTCCAGGAGAGGCCACAAAGATGATCAGAGGGCTGGAGCACCTCTCTTACAAAGACAGGCTGAAAGAATTTGGGCTATTAAGAAGAGAAGGCTCCAAGGAGCCCCTGCAGCTGCATTTCCATATCTGAAGGGCACCTTCAGGAAGGCTGGGGAGTGACTGTCTGGAAGGGCTTGTGGTGATAGGATGAGGGGCAATGGTTTGAAACTGGAGTAGGCAGGATTTAGGTTGGAAATTAGGAGGAAGCTCTTCACAGTGAGCGTGATGAAATGCTGGAACAGGTTGCCCAGGGATGTGGGTGAGGCCCCATCCCTGGAGACATTCAAGATCAGACTTGAGGTGTCCCTGCTGACTGCAGGGAGGTTGGATAAAATGACCTTTGAGTGTCACTTCCAGCCCAATGCAATCTGTGATACAATGAGTAGGAACAAGCGTGCATAGATTAAGTGCTAGTTGAATCTCAGTCAGCAGACACCATGAGAAAGGCCAGTCAGAACAGCACCACCTATGTCCCAAGCACTTGTGGCCCTTTAGCAGGTGAGCTGCTTGATGTTATTCATGGGAGCAACCAGCATCCAGGCACCCACCTGGCACACAGCAGGTTTGGGACTTGGCTGATTTAGAGAGATGGCTCTTTCACCACCCCCTTGGAGAGAAAGGTGTTTGGAATGGGGAGCAGCTCTGATGCTGCTGGTTTGGGGTGGTTTTTTTGTTTGTTGTTGTTTTGGTTGTTTGTTTGGTTAGGTTTTTTTTGGGGTGGGGGGGGTTGTTTGTTTGATTGGTTTGGTTTGTTTTATTTTGTTTTTCCAGTGGAATGGTCTTGGTTTTTCTAATTTTTTTCCCTAATAGCCTCTCCAGCTTGTGCATTGAGCATCTAATTCTGCAGTGAGCTGGCAGTGACTCAGGGGAAAAAAAAAAACAACTAGCTTGCAACTAGGAAGTAATGACAGTGCTAACTAAGGAAAACTTGAGAGAAAGTAAAATACCTTGAGGTAAGCTCAGGTAGGATGTTCAGATTTCTCCTTATGATGGATGATCTTCAAAATGTTTTCATAGAGTCATAGAATGGTTTGGGTTGGAAGGGACCTTAAAGATCATCTAATTGCACCCCCCCTGCCATGGGCAGGGACACCTTCCACTAGACCAGGTTGTGCAAAGCTTCATCCAACCTCTCAGTGGACAGTTCCAGGGAGGGGCCATCCGCAACCTCCCTGGGCAGCCTGTTCCAAATGTCTCATCACCCTCGCTGTAAAGAATTTCTTCCTAATCTCTAGTTTAAATCTCCCCTCCTAAACTTCCAGTGTATTTTGTAGTGCAGAACTCTGACAGTAACTAGAGCCACTGGAGCATTTTATCACAGAGGTTACAAGCAGAGGCAAGAACACATTAATGCTTCATCATGAAGTTTGTGACTTGGGCTGTAAGATGAAAATGTGTGAATGTAACCACATTCTCAGCTTTCAGAGCAGAGGTGGAGCTAGAGCATGCCAATGCTAGATCCTTTATTGGTTTATTCAGGGAAGCATCAGTAGAGTGCATAAAAGTTTTCAACAGTTGGAGAAGGGCAACAGAGTACAAAGTCACCTTCTGTACTTAAACATGAAAAAAGTATGAACAGGGCTGCTCCTTATTTACCAGAACCTCGATGGTGCTGATTCAAATCAAGTAAGTGATTCAGTGGAAGACTGCAGGAGGCTTCCCAGGTGTTGCTGTAGACCCTTTAGTTTGAAGACTGAGAAAGTGCTATAGGAGTTACTTTGGTTGTGGGGGGAAGGGAGGGTTGGTGGGTGCTTTGTTTTTTTTATTGTTTTTTCTTTCCTTAAGTTTCCCACAGCAAGTGTTCCCCAGCTTAGGGGAAATAGGTTAGCTGCCTTGTTAGCAAGCAGATGGCTGCTCGTGCTGCAGTTTTGCTGATAAAGCTGCCTAGGAATTCGTGCCAGCATAGCTTTCTGTGCCAGGGATCCCACTTGAGAGCCATGCTGGCTGAAGTTTGTGTGGATGTGGCCCGAGGGGGTTGTCCAGCCATTTGGTGTGGTTTGTCTCATGGCAAGGAGAGCATGCTTGCTTCTCCTGCAAAGCTGACTTTTCTACAGTGCAGGTAGGGTTGATAAGACTGAAGGACAAGATGTCATCCAGAGGGACCTGGGTACGCTGCAGGGGTGGGCTGGAAAGAATTTGGTCTGGCACTTAGGTCAAGGCAATCCTTTAATATCAGTACAGGCTGGGGGATGATGAGATTGAGAGCAGCCCTGCAGAAAGGGACCTAGGGGTACTTGTGGATGAGAAGCTGGACATGAGCCAGCAATGTGCACTTCCAGCCCAGAAGGCCAGCGGTATCCTGGGCTGCATCAAATGAAGTGTGACCAGCAGACAGGGAGAGATGATGCTGCCCCTCTGCTCTGCTGAGACCTCACCTTCAGCTATGTGACTCCTAACACATGAGAGACATGGACCTGCTGAAGCAACATGGACCAGAGGAAGGCCACCAGTATGATCAGAGGGCTGGAGCTCCTTCTCTATGGGAAGAGGCTGAGAGAGTTGGGGCTGTTTGGCCTTGAGAAGAGAAGGCTTCAGGGAGACCTTATAGTTACATTTCAGTATTTAAAGGGGACCTACAGGAAGGCTGAGAAGGGACTGTTCAGAAGGACTCATAGTGGTCTCTGGTCCTTATTCTCACCAGCCTTTCTGTTGCTCTGAGCTTTTCCAAGCACCATAAGAACTAACACTTATATTGGTTGCATTGCCTCTAAGTACTTTGGAAAAGTGCTAAGGTTTGTTTGCCACATTGTTTACCTAGATGCTGTAGACTTTGGGATATGCAGGTACATCTTCACTTCTCAGGTGGCTGGAAGTCCAGCTCTTTGGAAGTGAGACAGGCTTACCTCACTGAGCACTGCCAGCCAGCAGTAGGTTACCAAGGGAGGTGCTGGAGTCACCATCCTTAGAGATGTTCAAGAAACCTGTGGACATGGCAGATGGGGACATGGTTTAGTAGTCATGGTGATGTTGGGTTGGATATAGTTGGACTCGTTGACCTTAGAGGTCTTTTCCAACCAAAACAATTCTGTGATTCAAATTCTGTGGGGTCAAGCTGTTGCTGCAGAAAACAGTTGATTGTTTTCTCTTGGTTAATGACCGAGTCTGAAGAATGAAAATGGCTAAAGCCATTTCTTTAGCCTGTGATTGATATATTTTTTTTTTTCCCTCAAGTGCTGCAAGAGTGGTAAGCAAAAGAAAGAAAAGTGTCCTATTAGAAGCATTCTGGTGAGGGAAAACATCCCACACCCAGGCTTCATTGCCATCTCCTGACCCAGGAGAGGGCAGCATGAGCACAGGCTGCATTCGTTTCTAGCCTTTCCAAAGCTTTGCTCTTCCTTTCCATGGTGGGAGTTTTAAGGAGCAAAATAGCCTGGAAAGAAAGTGTCTGCAGCAGCAAGTGAAAGGCAAATGCCAGTTAGACAGGGCAGCAATATTATTCTTACTCACAAAACTGCATGTTCTCGAGGTGACAGCAGAAAGGGAAGCTGGTTCCTAAGAAGCAGCATAGAAGCAGGAAGCATCTCGTCGCAGTGATTTTGGACTTCAGCATGGTGATGATTGATAATTAAGGTCTTTACCAGAAAATAATGTTCTGGGTCTTTGGTTGCTCACAGTAGAGATGGGAGGTGAGGACAATGCACTATGGTCCTATACACTAACCGTGCTGATTGGGTTGTACAAACTCCTGCCTTACCCCTCTGGGAGGTGGTGTGGAAGGCACAGGCTGGCAGGGTGATCTTTGCTAAGGGCAGCTCTGCTGTCATTCATTTTTATCATGTACCTCATAGTGAGCCCATCTGTTTTCTTTTCCTATACTCAGCACTGGTGAGGTTACACCTTGAAGTATTAGGTTCAGTTTTGGGCCACTTACTCCAAGACACTCCAAGAAAGACATTGAGATGTTGGAGCATGTCTGGAAAAAGGGAATGAAGCTGGTGAAAGGTCTGGAGAACAGATCTGGTGAGGAGTAGCTGAGGGAACTGGGGTTGTTCAGTCTGGAGAAGAGGAGGCTGAGGGGAGACCTCATTGCTTTCTTTAACTCCATGAATAGGTTGCAGCCAGGTGGATGTTGGTCTCTTCTCCCAGGTAATAATTGATAGGGCAAGAGGAAATGGCCACAGGTTGCGCCAGGGGAGGTTTAGGTTGAACATTAAAAGAAACTTCTTCCCTGAAAGAAGTCTCAAAGGCTTGAATAGGCTGTCCGTGGAAGTAGATGAATCCCCATGCCTGGAGGTGTTTCAGGAGGCAGAGGTGTGATGCTGAGTTTAACACCAGACTTGGTGTTGAGTTGAATGATGATTGGACTTGGTGATGTTGAAGGTGTTTTCCAGCCCAAACAATTCTCTGATTCCCATGCTGCTTCACTTCAGCATGGGAAAAAAAAAACCAGGATAAAAAAAATTAAGATGCTAGCAGCGTCTTGCTGACATGCCAGTTGACTTTCTAAACCTGCTCTCCGTGGGAGAAGAAATAACAGAAGTGGTCTCTGTTACCTGGGAAAGTTTCTGTTCCCGCTCCTTTGTCGTTCCAGGTGCAGACTCTGTTCTGCCTTGCACAATCCTTTCAGCCTGATGTTCAAGACTGAGCACAGTGAAATGCAGACTCATCAGCCAAATTTTTACCCAGAGCACCACCTTTTTTGGTCATAATCTCTCCCCACAGCTGAGTCTGTGCCTTTTGTATCAGCTGTGCAGGTAGCTTGTTCTTGTATTAGGCAATACCAGCGTAGAAAATGACTGACCCCTTGTAACTCCTGCTCTGCTAGCATGAGTCATTTATAATGTAAGGATGATGTGCTTTACGTATACTTCAGTTGTCCTTGTCTGCATAACATAGCTGACATAGTGCTACCTCCTTTCTATGAGTTCTGGTCTCTCCTGAGCTGACATATCAGTATGTTCAGTATCTTCATCAGTGACCTGGATGGGTGGACCCTCAGTGAGTTTCCTGATGATATGAAAGGGGGTGGGTGGCTGACACCCCATCAGGCTGTGCTGCCATCCAGCAAGATCTGGACAGGCTGGAGAGCAGAGCAAAGGAGACTCTCAGGAAGTTCGATGAGGACAAGTGTGGAGTCCTGCATCTGAGGAGGAATAACACTAGGCACAAGTACAGACTAGGGGTTGTCCTGACAGAAAGCAGCTCCAAAGAGAAAGACCTTGGAGTCCTAGTGAACAGCAAGTTATCCACGGGACAGCAGTGTGCCCTTGTGGCCAAGAGAGCCAATGGCATCCTGGGGTGCATCCAGAAAAGTGTGTCCAGCAGGTCTAGAGAGGTTCTCTTCTCCCTCTACTCTGCCCTGGTGAGACCACACCTGGAATACTGTGTCCAGTTCTGGGCTCCCCAATTCAAGAGAGCCAGTGATCTACTGGAGAGAGTACAGTGGAGAGCTACAAGGATGATGGACTGGAACATCTCTCCTACAGAGAAAAACTGAGCAACCTGGGGCTGTTTAGTCTGGAGAAGAGAAGGCTGAGAGGGGATCTTATGAAAAAGTATCTGAGGGATGAGTGTCAAGATGAAGGTGCTAGGCTCTTTTTGGTGGTGCCCAATGGTAGGACAGGACACAACGTGTACAAGCTGGAACAGAGGAGGTTCCACCTCAACATGAGGAGAAACTTATTTAGTGTGAGGGTACTGGAGCTCTGGAAGAGGCTGCCAAGAGAGGTTGTGGAGTCTCCTACTCTGGAGGTTTCAAGACCCACTTCTATGCGTTCCTGTATGATCTGCCCTAAGTGATCTTGGGAGGTTTGACTCCATGGTCTCTGGAGGTGCTTTTCAGCCCCTAACACTCTGAGATTCTGTGGCATGGATACTGTAACACTTTCCCTGACCACACCTTGGGAATGGATCTGATTTTCTGTTTAATGAGTTTAAATTGTCTGTTTATTCAGTTTGGGGTTTTTTTTTTCCCCCGAATTACACCCTCTGAAATAACAACAAAATGCAAAATTCTTGTTTATCAAAGATCTTTTAAAGTTATTCTTTGAAGAAGTTTTAACTTTGTGAAACAGGCCTTGTTTGCTTCTTGGTAAGTGCAGGGACAGCGGGATGTAGCTGTCTCTTCCCTTTAACTTGCAGACATTCTGGTCTTTTGAGAAGGTTTCACTTAGCTTTAGTCCAGAGCCTGAGCAGAATGACTTCTGAACCATCCCTGCCTCTCTCTATGAGTGCAGGGTGTTGTTAGCCTCTTAAATAAACTGCAGCCAACCTTTGATCTTGGATATGCATGCAGCCTGATAGTCTTTCCTCTGAAGGGAGGACTTGTTTCCTTGTCTCTGAAACAAATGGTTTGTACTTGGTGCTTGGGAAAAGTCAGGCCAGAGCATTAGAGAGAGAGTTCTCTCTTAGTGATACTTCTTGACACCAAGATCTCTTCTTTTTATGTTGTCTTCTGCTTTACGTGTAGGTGGGAGGGGCCTTTCTCTTCAGATCAAGCTATGAGAGGAGTCAGAAATAGACTATCTGAAAGAGTGCTCTTTGTAAGGCCACAGGAGCAGCTTTAAAACCAGACCTACCTTCCGTGGCTGTTTGTTGTTCCCCATCTCCTCTCACACCTTGGAGCCGATGCTGCTCTAAAGTGTTGCTGCTGGATTGAACTGTGTCCACCTTCTCCCAGCTGTAAACAGCTCACAGCAAGATCCAGGGCACAGATTACTGACTTTTCTTTCCTCTCCTCCACAGAGACTCCCCAGCTGAATCCTGTGATGGAGCCCCTGTCCTGGATGCTGGGCACCTGGCTCTCGGACCCACCAGGAGACGGCACCTTTCCTACAATGAAGCCCTTCCAGTACCTGGAAGAAGTGCACATCTCTCATGTGGGGCAGCCCATGCTCAACTTCTCGTAAGTCTGGGGGTTTATCTGTGTTGGCAGAAGCTTTTGGATTGAAACAGGCATGGTTGTAGTGAGATTTGTTGTTTGTGTCTCTGAAACGTGAGATACGTTGGGGGTGTGTGTGTGAATACCGTGTCCAGTTCTGGCCCAATTCAAGTGAGACAGGGATCTACTGGAGAGAGTCCAGTGATGGCTATAAGAGTGACTGGGGAATTGAACATCTCTCCTGAGAAGAAAGACTGAGAGACCTGAGGTGGTTTAGTCTAGAGAAGAAAAGGTTGAGAGGGGATCTTATGAATGTCTGTAAATAGCTGAGGAATGGATGCCAAGATGAAGGAACCAGGCTCTTTTCAGTGGTGCCTAGTAATAGGACAAGGAACACAGGAAGTTCTGCCTCAGCATGAGGAGAAATTTCTCTACTGTGAGGGTGCTGGAGCCGTGGAGCAGGCTGCCCAGAGAGGTTTTGAAGTCTCCTTCTCTAGAGACTTTCAAGGACTGTCTGGACCTGTTCCTATGTGACCTGCCCTAGGTGACCCTGCTTTGGCAGGGGAATTGGACTTGATCTCCAGAGGTCCCTTCCAACCCCTACGATTCTGTGATTCTGTGGTAGTCAACTGCATTTCAGCTGCTGTTTAATTCAGTTACCTATGCAGACTCAGGAATGCTGTAACACTAAAGTAATGTGTGAACATGGGTGGTATTCACTCACATTATGGGTGACCAAGCATGCAACTCTGAGGCCTCATGCAGAGCAAATAAGAATCTGAGCTGAACTTTTTTTTCCTAATAATAGTGGTAGTGAGAGAAATGTCTGTTCTATTGTTACCTGCAAAGAGTAATATGCAAAAAAAACCCCTAACAACTGGCCAGGTTTAAAAGCTAAATAAAGATAGTGTCATTCTAGATACTTATTTGAGGAAAGGAAGTATTTGAGACATCATGGTATCATAGAATCATGAAGGATGGAAAAAGACCTTCAAGATCATCAAGTCTAACTGCAGCTCAGCTACCGTGGCCATTAAACTATATCCTGAAGTGCCACATGAAGCTTCTTGAACATCTCCAGGGATGGTGACTCCAGCACCAACCTGGGCAGCCTGTTCCAATGCCTGGCCACTCTTGCAGGAAAGAAATTTTTCCTGATATTCAACCTAAAGCTCCCCTGGCACAACTTAAGCCCATTTCCTCTCATTCTATTACTTGTCTGGGAGAAGAGACCAATACTAGCTGCACTCCAACCTCTTTTCAGGTAGTTATAGAAAGCAATAAGATCTCCCTTTAGCCTTCACTTCTCCAAACTAAACAACCCCAGTTCCCTCAGCCACTCCTCAGCAGACCTGTTCTCCAAACCTTTCACCAGCCTCATTGCCTTTCTCTACGTCCTCCAGGACCTCAGTATCTTTCTTATGCTGTGGTGCCGAGAACTGAACCCAGTACTCAAGCCGTGGCCTCCCCAGGGGCACAATTGCTACCCTACTCCTGCAATGTCTGACTTCCTGAGGGAGTTTCTGAGTTAACTGAGGTAACTCAGGAACTGTGGAAAATCTGAAGCCTGAACTTAAATAACTAACTGCAGCTGTAAGAAGTAGCTGTGTCTGTGTCTTAACTGTATTTTTACACATTTGCATCTCATAGCCGTACAGCATTGTCAGCCTTTTCCCTTTCAAGAGACACTGTGCAAGCAGTCACGTGCTTAAATGAAGTACTATTTCTTCTGTCATGAAACCTGGTCAGAAACCGAGTGTTAAGTGCAACAAGCAGCATCTTTTGTGTTCTAATTTCCCCTTCAGGTTCAACGCCTTCCGCCTGGACACCAGGAAACCCATGCACCGAGAGTGTGGATTCATCCGCCTCAAACCAGACACTAACAAGGTGGCCTTCATCAGTGCCCAGAACACAGGTACATGCCTGATAGCCACGATGGAGAAAAGAAGAGCTCTTTACCCTGCTCTGCCATTTCATCACTTTTCCAGAAAATTACTGCACCTCTCACAGTTTCGTTGAACTTATTTTCACTCTGGCTTCAGTGCCAAGGAGCTGTGGTGCTGCTGCAAAAGCAAACTGATAAATGACCTTGTGTGAAAAGTGTTGACATTCTAGGACTGTCTCTGTGGCTTTGCCCAGACAGTGTGGCTTTATTGTTTCCTGTGGCAGGAAAGAACTGTAGGGCAAAAATCTCACACAGGAGATTTGAGGGGTTGTTCAGATGCTATGTTGGTGTTTGCAGGCATAGCTTTGCCAGCCAAAAGAACCCCTGTGCTTGAGCCTTAGGGATGGCAGGAGGTAAGTGGCCAGTGGAATTCTTGATGCCTTCATAGTATCCTAGTCCTGTAGGGGGGGCAGGAGGAATGTATACAAAGAACATGCTTTGTTCCCACTGCTCCCATGAGTTGGCCACAGTTGACCCTCTTGTAGAAATAGAGGTGCCTGTCTTGGTTCGTGAGCTGCTCTGTCTGAAGTCTTTCTCCTGTTGCTAGGGTTGTACTTGGCTAGGTGTTCCTTCTAGACAGCCCACTTAAACTGTTCTTAACCAATGTCAACACTTGCCACACATGATTCTGCAATGCAGGGTAGAGCTTATGGCCCTGGCAAGGTGGGGCTCTGGTGGTTTTAAATGGCCACTTCCAGCCTCTCCACCTAAGAGCATGTGGTGTGACCCAGGTTCGTTATCAGAGACCCTGCCTGGGCTGTGGTGCTGCCAAGAGCCTCTGTAGCACTGTAGGAAGAGAGCTTCTTTCCTACTGTTCCCTAATATTGGAGAGCTTTGTTAGCTCCTAAACCAGGAGAATCTCCCACTGTCTGGATGTAGTGCCTTGGGTCTTATTGGATGCCTTCCAGGGTCTGACTGAGAGGGAGAACCACTATTGAATTAGAGTAAGGGAAAGAGTGTTAAACCCCAACTGATGCTTAATTTGCATCTAAAACTCCAGAACAGCTGCTGGAGATAAAACTGGCAGTTGCAGTGCAATACTCATCCCATGCAGCATGAGTAAGTCTGCCTGGCTAGACTTTTCTAGACAGCATTACATGGCTGCAGATGCTTGGATTTGCAGCTGTTGCTGTGTCCTGGGTCCAATAAAACAGTTCTTCAGGGAAGTGGTGCTTTGTTATGTAACTTAATAGTTGTAAAATTACTAAATAACCTTTGTAGCCTAATAATGTCTATATGACCTTGTTTCTCACTAGGTCTGGTGGAGGTGGAGGAAGGGGAGGTGAACGGACAAGAGCTGTCTATAGCTTCTCACTCCATAGCCAGAATTTCCTTTGCCAAGAAGCCCCACATAGAGCAGGTGAGTGCCCAGGCAGTGAGCAATTTGTATGGCATTGCTAGCCCCAGAATGTGTCTAGCTGAGAGGCTAGGCTGATTTAATTACAAATTGCCATCAGGAGTTCTTGGAAATATTGCCTACCATTCTGGCCTATCCTTTCTGTGACAGCCTTCAGAACATACTCTGTGCACTACAAGACCCAGAGGGATTGGTAAGAACTGTGCTCTGACTCAGACCAGCCAACCCAGAATCCTATCTCCAGCAGTGGCTGGTAGCAGGTCCTTAGGCAAGAGAATAGGGAAGTCTTCTCTAAGTACCTTTGTACAGCAGCAGGGCTCCAAGGCTGACTTTGCCTGAAGGCTGGAAGAGGGAACCTCCCATGCTCATCTGGCACCTGAGGGCAGTTCAAGCCAGGTACTGGCCTCAGTTAGTGTCTGGGAGGCCCTTGCCATGAAGGAGGGTGTGGAATGAGAGAGTTGTAGCAGGTAACCAGCTTCCAGTGCTGTTCTTCATGAAGAACAGTGTAAATTGCCCCTGGAAATGAGGAGACCACAAGTGTTGCTTGAAGGGACACCTGTGTTGATGCTTTAGTTGCTTCACCAGAATGTTGTGCTCCCACTGAAAAGTGATTCATGATGGCCATGGCTCAGCCAAGCCATATTATTGGCATTAAGGGCACACTGTGGGCACAGGATCAAATGTGTTAATGGAGGGAACAGTGACTCAGGGCACACAAACTGGCTGTAGCTCATGGACGTGCTCCTGAGTGATCTTCACTCGAAACAAAGGCAAAAGCCTCTGCATTTTAGGGATTCCTGCATGGGCCTGGTTTTGGTGACTGAATGAATTGTGCTTGCAGGTTGTCCTGCTGTCCCTAGGCCTTCCTTTGCGGTCACCCCTGGGAAGTGACCAGCAGGCAGCGTAAGCAGCTCTTCTAGATGATGTGGAGCAAGTCTGTGCTGTAATTGGTTGTGGGGCCAAGGTTCTGGGGGTGTGTGCTCTGTGCCAAGCTGCCTCCTCGCAGCCACACTCACTTGGGGAGCTGCTGTGTCCTGCTGTCATTCACGCCTTTACCTGGCCCTTCTCCTACCAGGCCACAAAGGTGGAGCAATGGCTGGGCAGCTGGAGAGATGTTAGTCTGGGACAGGAGATGACGTTCAAAAAGGATGGTCCCACCTCTCCTTTATTTCAGCAGCTCCTGGGAGCAAGCCTACAACTTGTGCTGAACACTGGAGAGTTAGTTACCTTCCTCCTGTTTGAAAGCTGCTGAAGCCTGCACTCAGGGATGTGCTTTCATGGGTCCTAAGCGATTTGGCTTTACAGGCCAGCTGCCTATTGCCTCTCTTGAAGTTTGATGCAGCACAAACAGGCTCACAGCCTGTTCTTGTAGAGGGATGGGGTATGATACTGCCTGCTGAGCCCTGATGGATGACAGCTCTCTTCTCCCCTGCTCTGGGGTTGAACCCCTGCCTGGCTGCAGGTGCAAGCTGAGGCTCAGCAGGCTCCTTCCTTCTCATGTAGCATGAGCCACGCTTGCTTAGAATCATAGAGTTGTTTTGGCTGGAAAAGACCTCTAGATCATGGAGTCCAACCATCAACCCAAGGCCACAATGGCCACTAAACCATGTCCTGAAGTGCGATGTCCACACCTTTGAACACCTCCAGGGACAGTGACTCTACCACCCGTCTGGGTAACTTGCTTAGAGTGAGCTCTGGTGTGGTGTGGTAGCCTCCAGAGGGTTCAAGTTTTGAAGGCTGTCTTGGGAACATCATCCAGTGCAGAGCATCTCCTTAAGCTACCAGCTGGGAACCACTCTCCTAGCAGAAGGATGCTGGCTTCTCTGTGCCAAGGCAATGTCGGCTGTAGTGCCAGAACACTGCATGCATTACTCCATGAAGAATGATCTTAGGGCTTGAAGTTGGTTTTTTTTGGCAAGAGCTGCCTCCTTTAGGAGAGAGCACTGCTCATTGACTCCCATAGCTGTGGTGAGCTGAGAGCAAGCACAAGGAGCATAAAGGTAGAAAGCGCAGGCAGCAAATTTAGCTCTTGATGCTGTTTCCTTGATTTCATTAATTCTTTCCTTACCTTTTTTTTTTGTTTTTGTTAGATTACCAGAAAATTCAGGCTCAATTCTGATGGGAAACTCGAACAAACTGTCTCAATGGCAACCACTACACAGCCCATGACTCAGCACCTCCACATTACCTACAAAAAGGTGACACCCTGATGCTGGGAGGGCTGCGTCTCCCTGCTAAGGGTGAGGAGCAGGGCATCCTGCACCAAGAGCAGCAGCAGCTCAGGAGCACAGCATGGCAGACTCTGCAGCTGGCTGCCTGCACTTGCCCCCAGGGCTGCAGGGCTGCCCATCCTAATGAGAATGTTCCTCAGATGTTTCTGTAATGGTATATTAAAAGAAATAAAAGCTTTTATTTTTATGGCTGTGATTTGGCTGTGATTGCAGACTGGTCTGCACCTCCCTCTACTCTGGCAGGGCTTTTTGATACCTGTTCATTAGGAGGCATTGGGCTGCAGATTCAACCTGCTGGAACCTGAACCACACCGTGGAATCGGTAAGATCAGGAACGGATTTGCACTGCAGGGACAGTCCCTGAGGGCTCCAGCTCCTGCCTAATGAGGCTCAGTTTAAATATGCAGAGGGAACACCTACCTGTTGCTGTGAAATGAAAAGAACTGTCTCCGGACCTGATCCTGATGGTGCTGTCCAGCTGACTCAAAAGGACTTTGGGAGACCATGCCTAGCTTCAGTCCAGAGTGTCACAAGAGGTTAAGTGACAGCTGTGAGCCAATGGAGAGAATAGAAAGTGAACAGTGTCAACCAATCCTGGCAGTGTGGTGTGGGTTTTTTTTTCCTAACTCAAGAGTCACGATGCTGCCTTTCACCTTCTGTCATCCAGCCCTTCAGCAGTGAGGGAGGCAGCGGTCTAGTACTGCTTCTGGTCTTCAGCAGAGGTAGGAGAGACTGTTCTGGCTGCATTTCTCCATCTGTTGTCTCCAAAGACTTTCTGTGGTGAGTGTATGGCTCCAGGGAAGGCCCTGGTGGTGATGTTTCTTTCTTACAAGCTTTCTGATGCTAACCATTGTGCAGGAACCACATGAGGGCATGACAGGTCTGGTTTGCACCTCCAGCTTCCTTTTGGGACCCAAGACCCACCTTAGCCAAAGGGATTAAACACTTAGGTGGTATTGAAAATGTTTGTGCTGGTGGAAAGGCTGAGAGACCTTGAACTGTTTAGCCTGCAGAAAAGCAGCCTGAGAGGAGATCTCAATGCTCAGCAAGAGCTGAAGGATGAAGGGCAAGATGATGAAGCTGGGTTCTTTTCAGTGGTGCCCAGTGACAGAAAACCCAGGAGGTTCCATCTAACTTCTAAAACTTCTTTCTGGTGCAGGTGACAGAGCCCTGGAGCAGGCTGCCCAGAGACGTGGAGTCTCCTCTGGAGACTTTCAAGACCCATCTGCGGTGCATTCCTGTGTCACCTGCTTTAGGTGATCCTGCTTTGGCACAGGGGTTGGACCTTCCCGAGCCTCACTATTCAGTGATTCTCTGAGCTTCAGGGTGGCATCGTCAGTGTTTTCAGCATGTAGTGCTACAGTGGTCTCAGAAGCAGTAGAGAAGGTGGTGCTGGCAAACCAACAGATCCTCTGTTATATTCCTGAGGTCCTGTAGTGAAGATGAAAATATTAACAGGCCAACAAACACTAGCACAAAAACTTCTCATGGGAGAAGTTGTGACCTGCTGGCAGCTGAAGAACCATGAATTCCACCAGTGGAACCCACCCTTTGAGTCCCTCACACATGGAACTCCTGCCAGCAGCAGCACTGGAGGCATCCAGGCATGAGTCGGAGGTGCCAGGAGCAACCAGCAGGGGAAAGCCTGTCTCATCTGCTTCCCTCCTTTTTAACACCCTCCCAGCATGGACCCTTGCTGGCATGTGTTCTGCCATACCTGTATCTAGCTCTAGGCTGCCACTGCTGCCACCTGTCTGCCCTGCTGGGGGATCATCACAACCATCCACCACTTAAGGTGGAAGATGACCATGCTGAACTGGACAACTGTCAGTGCAACCATGTCCATCCATATGAAGGGCTGTGGTCCTGGTGGCAGCAGCAGGTCCCCAGCACCAGAGATCTCCCCACAGAGGGTGAGCGGTACACCACTCTGTGCCCTGCCAGTACGGCCAAAGCCTGTCCAAGCAGTGGGACACTGAGACCAGTGAAGACTTATCACAGCTGTTGAGGGTCTGGGGGGGAGATCCAGGCTCAGGAGACCATGAGCAGATATTGTGGCCACAGTGGCTCCACCATAGGTGCTTCCTTCACTCCAGCCACTGCTGGCCTCTATCTCTGCTGGACAAGAAGCATTGCTTCAAGAAAGGCCCTTGGAAGGAGATTCTTCACTGGAACTCCTTAGAGAAACAGGTCCAAAATGACGTCTTTGAGGTATGGGGTGAAGGGCAGGAAGGATCTCCTACCCTTGGCAGACCAAAGCACACATAGAATCACAGAATCATTTCAATTGGAAACATGTTTAAATCTGATTGAGTCCAACCATTAACTAGCTACAAGTCTGGGGCTAACCCATCTCTGCCTCTTTGAAACATCTCCAGGGATGGGGATTAAACCCTAGGGAGCCTGTTCCAGTGTTTGAGAACCCTTTCAGCAAACTTTCCTCTCATATCCAACCTAAACTCTGCTGCCTGTTAACAGTTTCAGGCCATTTCTTCTCTTTCTGGCACTTATACAGTAACTGGTAGTTACCTCTGAAAAGAGATTGCCACCCACATCACTTCAACCTCCTCTCAGGGCATTGTAGAGAGCAAGGTCTCCTCCCTTCAGTCTCCTCCAGACTAAACAACCCTGGTTCCCTCAGCTGCTCCTCACCACACCTGTTCTCTAGACTGACCCAGATGCAGGACCCAGCAGCAGCAGCAACACTAAGGCAGCACTATACTGGCTACTGGGAGGACCAAGCCCTAACAGGAAAGGAGATTCACACCACAGAGCTGAGGTCACTGCTGGGAGAGACCTAGAGCAAGTATCTGATTGTAGTAGAGGCTCCATGGAGCTGGCAGAAAGTTTGCTCCTTCTTGGCAACAAAAGGTATCTTGGTTCACAAGCATCGTTCTGGCTGAATTTGACCTGGCCATGGGATGTGTGTGTGGTCACAGTCACTAGAGACAGGCCAGGGTTCTCGTTCCTCTCCTGTGTTCCTCTCGCTGTTGCAGATGGATGCAAACTCCTCAGGGCGTCTTCTCAGCCTGGCTGGGTTTTTTTCTGGGCTTTTAGGAGGAGCAGGAGGAATGGCTCTAGCATGCTGACTCCATGTGAGTCCCAGCAGGCCACAGTGGTTATGACTTATGGAAAAGTGAAATAAAAGCCATGGTCTCCAGGGGGACAGCCAGTTGAGAGAGGATGAACATCCCCACAGATGTATAATTAATGTGCAGTCCTGCCTCCAGTGCCTTTGGCAGTGCAGAGTTAATTACAAGTGAGTTGTGCAGCACCACACATGGGGTTCATTTGCTGATGATTAGTGGCATCTGTTCTCCCAGCAAAACCTCTCAGCTGTTTGCTCTTCCTCAAGGAAAGCAGCAGAACCCTGTGTCTGGCTGGCCCATGCTTTGACTGGGAGGCGAGCTGAAGGATGTGGCCACACCATCTCATCTGCCTTTGGATCCTGCTCGTCTGTGTAGCACATTGCCCCAGCACCAATCCTTCACAATGTGAATGGCTTGCCCTGTCACCCAGAGTGCAGGCAATGCACTATCTACCAACAGAGGTGGGCATGTTTGGGTGCTGGGCAGTCACTTGCAAAGCTGGCACACCTCCCACAGCTTCCTCACAGATTATGTACAATTCCTACTACCAAACCACCCAGCTGGTACACGGCTTCACAGAATGCTAGGTAGGAAGGGACCTCAAGGATCATCTGGTCCAACCTTTCTAGGTGATAGGCTAGCCGAAGTGCACTGGCCCAGCTCCCTGTCAAACTGTCTTAAAACTCTCCAATAGAAGAGAATCCACTGCTTCCCTTGGGAGCTGATTCCAAGGTCTGTCTGAGGGCACACCAAACTGAGTAAGAGTTTTGATCTGCTGGAGGGTAGGCTTTACAGAGGGATCTGGACAGGCTGGATTGATGGGCCGAGGCCAAGTGCTGGGTCCTGCAGTTGGGTCACAACAACCCCATGAGCATTCCAGGCATGGGGCAGAGTGGCTGGAAACAGCTCAGCAGAGAAAGACTTGGGGGTGTTGATTTGCAGGTGGATGAAGATGGGCCAACATGTGCCCCGGTGGCCAAGAAGGCCACCAGCATCCTGGCCTGCATCAGCAATAGTGTGACCAGCAGGACCAGGCAGTCCTGTACTCAGGACTGGTGAGGTTGCACCTTGAATACAGAGTTCATTTTTGGACCCCTCACTCCAAGAAGGACATTGAGGTGCTGGAGCATGTCCAGAGAAGGGCAACAAAGCTGGTGAAGGGTCTGGATACAGGTGTGGTGAGGAGCAGCTGAGGGAACTGGGCTTGTTTAGTCTGGAGAAGAGGAAGCTGAGGGGAGACCTCCTTGCTCTCTACATGTCCCTGAAAGGAATCACAGAATCACAGAATGCCAGGGGCTGGAAGGGAACTTGAAAGCTCATCCAGTCCAACTCCCCTGACAGAGCAGGATCACCGATACCCAATCACATAGGAATGCATCCAGGAGGGTTTTGAATATCTCCAGAGAGGGAGACTCCACAACATGCCCGGGCAGCCTGTTCAAGTGTTCTGTCACTCTCACAATGAAAAAAATCCTCCTCGTGTTTAAACGAAACTTCCTATGCCTCAGCTTCCACCTACTGCCCCTCGTCCTGTCATTGTGCATCACCAAGCAGAGCCTGGTTCCATCCTCCTGGCACTCACCTTTACATATTTATAAACGTTGATGAGGTCACCTCTCAGTCTCCTCCAAGCAGCAGAGCCCCAGCTCCCTCAGTCTCTCCTGATAACAGAGATGTTCCATTCCTTTAATCATATTTGTGGCTCTGCGCCAGACTCCCTCAAGCAGTTTAATGTCACTCTTGAACTGGGGGACACAGAACTGGACACGGTACTCCAGATGTGGCCTCACCAGGTCAGAATAGAGGGGCAGGAGAACCTCTCTTGACCTACCAACCACAGCCCTTATAATACACCCCAGAAGGGGTGTGGAGGTGAAGGAGGTTGGAGTGAGGTTGGTGTTGGTCTCCCAATAACAAGTGATAGGACAAGAGGAAATGGCCTCAGGTTGCCTCAGGGGAGGTTTAACTTGGATATTAGAAGAAAATTCTTCACTGGAGAGTAGTCAGGCATTGGAACAGGATGCCAAGGGAGGTGGCTGCCACCTCTAGATCTGTTAAATATACATGTAGAGATGGCACTTCTTAACACGGTTTAGTGGGCATGGTGATGTTGCATTGACAGTTGGACTTGATGATCTTGGAGGTCTTTTCCAACCAAAACAATTCTGTAATTCTCCGGTGAGATCCATGGGATATGGCCAGGATCTGGTGCTGCCTGGTGTACCTGCTGCTGAGGCAGAGCTCCCAAATAGGTCACTGCTACTGCAGCATTCACTGCCTTGACTGCACTCTTAGACTGACTTGCTGCTTAGCATCTTTCCTGAAGAGGATATGTGCTGGGTTTAAGTTGATTTTGCTGCAAGTCAAGTAAATGTCTGTAAATCCTGTGGAGAAGCCCATTCATTTAGGGCAAGGAGCATAATGGGAGGAGGAGAACATCTGAACCAGGGAGGTGGGAAGCAGTAGCTGAAAGACATCTCATGCCCGTTGTGTGACAGCTGGTTCCTCACACCTGGGCTGTGCTGGCCAAGGAGAGAGGCTGGGATGCAACACGTGGAATTAGAAAGGCAAGTATTTATTCATGCACATGAAATGTCCCAGCTAAACTGGTTCTTACACAGGATTCTTATACCCTTCAAGCATTCAGGTACAAGACCATTTGACTAGTCACTAACACCTACACTAATTGCTAATCACCATCCCCGGAAAGGTTTAAAAGAGACAGAGATGTGGTGCTGAAGGGCATACTGTAGCACTGGAGTTGGCAAAGTCAGAGAATGGTTGGACTCAATGGTCTTAATGATCTTTTCCAACCAAAATAATTCTATGAGTCTACGATACTGTTTTGTAGCATCCTTGCTGCTTGTCTACAGATCCAGGCATCCCTAGGAGTCAGCCTTGCTTGAGTGTCTCTGACACCAGATGATGCTGGGAGGGTCTCAAAGATGTGTCAGAGGGGCTGAGGTGCTGGCATTCTTGCAGCTATCTCATGGGTCTTTTATCCTCCAGGGACAGCTCTAAGCTTCCCAGGAGCAAAGTCCATTTTTCCAAGGCCAAGCTGTCCTTTAGTTTGTTTTACTCCATCATGAACAATACCCAAGTATCCAATGAAACTGACTTACATAACCGTCTATAACTCATCCATAAGATAACACACGGTCAGACTGATTGCTAATTAGGGCACAGGTTCATCATCACACCTGCCCAGCCTGCAACGCGCCCAAGCCCCCGTCAGAACCACCAGGCTGCCGCCGCTCTCCAGCGCCATCCGTGTGCCGTTGCCCCGCCGTCCCCCAGCGTGGTGACTGACCCCTGCCCCACGCCAGGCTCAGGTGCCAGTTGTCCTGAGCGTGGGGCAGCGAGGGGCTGCGGGCGGCGGGAGCGTGACTCAGCCGCTGGAGCAGGCGGGGGCTGCCTCGGCGCTGCGGCTTCCGCAGCCGGGGTTTGCTGGGAGGCTGCCAGCCACCTGCCATCTCCGCCTCTGCAGGCAGCCTGCAGCCTCCTCCCCTCCCTGTCTGTCTGCGGTGACAAAATGACCCGACGGAGGTAGAGGGACGCGAGGTAGGGTCCCCGCGCGGCGCTGGAGCGGAGGAGATGGGGCTGCGGCTGCTGCACGCTGCGGGAAAGGTACGGGCGGCCCCGCTGCTGGCCGGGCCGCTGGAGGGGCGGAGGGTGAGCGTGGGTCACAGTCTGTGCCCAGGGCTATGCCCCCTGTCCTGACAGCTGTTGCGACCACGCTGAGCCCGCGGTGGGATCCGGTGCCGCCTGCACTGGGGCGGGCTGCCAAGGGCCCCCGGGTGCAGACCCCTCCCGGGGCGCTGGCCAGGCTGGAGTGGGGGAGGGCAGTGTGTGCTGCAAGAGAGGCTCTGTCCTTGGCCCCGCAACTCTTCAGGACAAGTGCTCTGGGTAGCTTAGCAGCAGCTCTTCACCCCTAGGCGTCCACTGAATACTCAGTGAGAAAGCCCATGGGCTTACTAGCTGCTTCTGGCCATACCCCAAACCTCCACCAGCCTGCCCACCCTAAGGAGCCAGGAGCAAGAGTTCAAGGTGTGTTTGACCTTCTTTCGATAGCTCTTTCTCAAGCAATTAGATATGCCTTGGCTTGTGCTAGTGCAGAAAGTCAGCCAAAATCTGGTTCCCAAGGTCAGTGAGGCTGCATCGTTCCTGGGGGGAGGCTGACAAAAGGGCTTTTTCCTCACTGCTCCCTGCCTGCAGCAGCACTGGGCCTTGAAAGATGTGAAGGAAACACCATGGTAGCCATGATTTTGCTCCCCAACTCCTTGTCCCATCTAAGGGCTCCCCACCCTCGGGTGCGATGCAGAGGTTCGCTTGCAGAAAAGGATTCCAATTCTCCTTAAAGACAGGTCTGCTGACTCCACAGCTTCGCCAGTGGCTTGTCTGAGTGCTGTGCTTCTTCCAGGACCTAATCACAGCTCCCCTGAGAGGGCATGCTTCCCCTTTGGGCTCCAGAGACTCCCCACAGCCTTTCCGTCCTTGTTTCAGTAGCTCTGCAGCCTCAGCAGCCCAGAAGCTCAGCAATGGGATCTGTGAGCATCTGTGAGGGCCCAAGGGAGCCTCTGCAAACAGCCTCCACCCTGCAGCATGCCCATGTGCATTGCCGGTTTCGTTCGGGGCTTGCAGAGGGCCTTTGCAGGGGACACAAGATGCCTCCTGCAGAGGTGCTCTGTCTCTGCAGCCAGTGTGTTGCTATGTTTTTTCCATCCAGAGCCATGCTGGGGATGCTCACGTGAAAGACCTGGTTTCTGCTTCCCCTGCTCCCAGAAGCATCCCAGATGTCTGCAGTGGAGAGCAAGCAAGGAGAGCTGTGGGCTATCAGGCAGCCAGGCAGTGGAGAAGGCAGGCCAGCAGCTATGCGGGCGGGCAGAGCATGGTGGGGTCAGTTTTCAGAGGCTGGCAGGCTGCCTGGAGCAGCATGGCACATACAAACATAGAATCACAGAATATCAGGGATTGGAAGGGACCTCTGGAGATCATTGAGTCCAACCCCCCTGCCAAAGCAGGCTCACCTAGGAACATGACCAGATGGGTTTTTAAAGTCTCCAGAGAAGCAGACTCCACAGCCTCTCTGGGCAGCCTGCTCCAGGGCTCCAGCACCCTCACAGCAATGAAATTTCTTCTGATGCTCAGATAGCTTCCTGAGTTCCTGTTTGTCTCTTGTCCTTCATCCTATCACAGGGCACCACTGAAAAGAGACTGACCCCTTCTTCTTGGCACACACCCTTCAGGTGTTTATAAACATTCATGAGATCCCCTCTCAGGTAGCTCTTCCCCAGGCTGAACAGCTCCAGGTGTCTCAACCTTTCCTCCTCAGACCTCTCATTGTCCTTAGAGCCTTCATGGTACTCTCTCCAGTTAGTTCATTGTACCTCTTGAATTGGAGAGTCCAGAACTGGACACAATACTCTAGATATGTTCTCACTAGAGCAGAGCAGAGGGGGAGAAGAACCTCCCTTGATCTGCTGGGCACACTCTTCTGCATGCTGAGGGTGATTCACCACCCACATGGCCACTGTGTCACAACTGTGGCATGGGTCTGGCACTTTTCCCATGGACATTTGTCCACCCAGGGAGTGATGGACAGTATACTTCAGTGCTTTGGTATGCTTCTTTTCTGCTGCTCTCAGGATGGAGATGTTCAGGGCCTCCCAGCCTAGAAACAGGACCAAGGAGGCCAAACCAGCCAAGACACAGCAGCCATGGCTGTGCGCGGCCGGCACACCAAGGTGCTTCCCTCCGAACTGAACAAGGTGTGCCCTGAGAGAGGTGATGACCCTGCCACACACTCCAGGACAATGAGCGACTTCGAGGTGGTCCCCAACCTCCAGCAGAGCAGCAGCAGTGTCTCAAAGAGCAGGCGGAAGGCACATTTCCCTGGCGGCAGCAATGAAAAGGCAAGTTCAGGAGCTGCTGGAAGAGGGAGTGGTTGGCCGTACATCATGGAAGAGCTTCAGTGAGTTAACCAGAGACTCATTGACAGGGCAATTAATAACAGATCAGTTTTAGGGACAAATAGAAAATCCTCAAACATCTGAGGTGCATGTCCAGCATTCACATCTCTTCTCCTTGGAGCACATCTGCTGCAGACAGCAGTGGAACTTTCTTCCTTCAGATTGAAAGCATGCCCCAGATATGCTCCAAGCACCAGGGTGTCTGGCCTCTGGTGTAACTTCTGCCCTTTGCAGAAACCCTGACCCCTTGCTGCTTTTCCTGCCTCTTCAGGAAAATCTCATCTCGTGGATTCCTGAAAACATCCAGAAGAAAGAGTGTACCTACTTTGTTGAAAGCTCCCAGGCCTCGGATTCTGGGTAAGTAACGCAGGCCCTCATTCCCCCGCTCTGCCAGGAAAGCAGAAAGGGTGCTCGGTGACAAAGCTATGCCACCTTTCTGTCAAGGGAGCTGCTGTCCATGGGAGGAACAAATCTCATTTTGACTGGTTCCTCAGCCTGCTGCATATCACCACATGGCTGGTATCCCATGTCCCAGTGAAGAGCCTTTCTGATACTTTTGCAAGCAGTTATTTCCATCCCAAGCAGCTGGAGGTCCTAAACCTCTACAAGAGGAGACACCAAGTTTTTGGGGGGCTAAATTTCTCCACAAACAGTGTCTTTGTTTCTGCACAAGTTTTGAGCTGGGGGATGAGATGAACATGAGATGCCCATGTGTGGTGTGTTCTTAAGGGGAGCACAAACACCTCCTGCCTCAGCTGAGGCCGATGGAGCATCTGAGCTTTGCCTTCTGGGTTCAGGCTGTTTTCAGCAAAGCTGGTGGTGTGTGTTCCAGGAGGGTCGTGTGCGAGTGCGGCTATCTCAGGGAGCAGCACCTGGAAGATGCTTCCAAACCTCCCATCTTCCTGGGGAAGGAATGGGATGCCAGCAGGCACATCCAGGAAATGCCAACTGATGCCTTCGGTGATATCCACTTCACAGGGCTGGGACAGAAGATGGGAAAGGTGATCAGGTTTTCACATCTGTGGTGCATGGGAGCTGATGTTGGGGTGTTGCCTTGGCAGGTGAAATGCAGGTGTTTCCCTCAGGAATGAGAGCAGGTCAGGAAAGCATGGAAATGCTCCAAGGCAGAGGGAGGGGGTGACCAAGAGCGAGGAAGGGGGCGGGACAGGACTCCTCTCCCAGTTCTGTACCTAGTCCCCCTCTGAAACCATGAGACTAATCTTCATGCTATGAGGTCTGTGCTTCAAGGAGTGGCTGTTCTGTGGCCTCATCCTTAGGTTTGTCTTGGGAATGCTGGATTTCAGGGAAGCGAGTGGGAACAGGGTCTTACACAAAGAGCTGGGACAGCAACCATAGGGCCCTCCTGGCAAACAGCATGCAGAGCCATGCAGAGTTCTTTTCTGGGGCAGGAGAAAAGGTGGTGGAGGTTCTCTGTTAGCCTGGGCCTCTTGTTCTCACCCCAAACATGTACATGCTCCCTGTTTGCAGTATGTGCGTGTCTCCTCCGATACCCCTCCACGGGTCATCTTCCACCTCATGACACAGCACTGGGGCCTTGATCCACCCAACCTGCTCATCTCAGTCACTGGGGGAGCCAAAAACTTCATCATGAAGCCAAGGCTGAAGAACATCTTCCGGCAAGGGCTAGTCAAAGTGGCCCAGACCACCGGTAAGAGATGCAGAGAGTCTCACTGTGAAGTGGGAGAGGAGCCTGCCACCAGGCCATGACTCAGTAGGTGGGCTGCTGTGGAGATGCCAAGCTGGCCCAGGAGGCCTGTCTGGACTACCACCACCAGGGATGGACTGTTCTTGCTCATTTGGCTCATAGAGAACTGGACTGAGAGGTGCCAACACTGTACCGAAGAAGGCATCTCCTGTGCTGCCAGGGCATTCCATAGTTGGCAGGGAAACATCTTTGGAGCATCTCTGTGGACCAGCTCTTCCTGCAGGCACAGAGGAGGATTCTAAGAGATTGCCATGAGCAAGGATTGCCTTTCCCAAGCCCCTTTCTGACCCCCAGGTGCGTGGATCATCACAGGGGGGACCCACACTGGTGTGATGAAACAGGTGGGAGAAGCAGTGCGAGACTTCATGCTGAGCTGTGGCCACAAGGACAGCGAGATCGTCACCATCGGCATAGCCACCTGGGGGACCGTGTACAACCGCGAGAGCCTCATCTGCCCCATGGTGAGCCAAGCAGAGCCAGAAATCCCTTTGCTTTGCCTATGCCCGGACTGCCAGGGATGTCCTGCCAAAGACTGTGGTGGGAGCAGGTGCTCCAAGACATGCCTGTGGCTGGAAGCCCTGGTAAAACACAGCCACACCAGAAGGGGTGATGGTCCTGGGCTGGTGTTTTCTGAGGAGCCCCTCTACCTTACCCAGTGTCTTGCATAGGTGCTGTGCTTCTCCTGGCAGGACCTTTGTGGGTGTGAGGGCAGGTAGGGGGCAGGAGCATGGGGCGAGGATGACATGAACACTGCAGGAGGAGCAAGGATGGCCAGACTGTTCTTGCATGTTGGCCTGTTCCTGTCCCACATACTGGTTGCTGTGGGCATCTGGTGCTTCTCTGACAAGGTTTTGCCAGTGTTTCCTCCTGCACCTTACAGGGTGGCTTTCCAGCTGAGTATGTGCTGGATGAGGAGAACCAAGGCAGCCTGTCATGCCTGGACAGCAACCACTCCCACTTCATCCTGGTGGACGATGGGACCCACGGGAGGTATGGGGTGGAAATCCCCCTGAGAACCAGACTGGAGAAGTTCATTTCAGAGCAGACCAAGGTGAAAGGAGGTAACAGCAGCATGAGGCAGGGGATGGCCCATCCATTGGTAAGGGATTCCCATCCAGACCTCCAGTGAGAAAGGAGGCTGTGGCTTCCCTGGAGGATCCAGGGAAGGAACAGAGTTGTCATGACAAATATGAACTAGTTCCTCAGGGACACAAATCAAGGAGCCTGTCTTTGCCAGCTGCTTGACTTGTGGGGTCACCAAAGGGTCTTATGATGTTGAGTTGGTCAGGGAGAGATTTATCATGCTGAGATGTTTCTCCCAAAGAGCCAGTCCTCCAGGGAGGTTTTTGAGTGGTCTCTTCTTGCTGTGCAAATGATCTTCTCTTCTAACACATGCACACATGTGCTCCAGCAGCATGATTGCCAGGAGGTTATCTCACCTCTCTCCTGGAACCTGCCATGGCTCCCACCTTGCCTCTCACACCTCACCACTCAGAGGGGACCACAAGTCTGCATGGGAGAGAGGCTGCCCCACAGGGAGGTGACTCTGGGCTCTGCTTCCCCACAGGTGTTGCCATCAAGATCCCCATCGTGTGTGTGGTACTGGAAGGAGGCCCTGGGACACTTGATGTAAGAAGCTGCTCTTGCCCACTGCCAGCAGAGCTGAGAGAATACAGTGGTGGGCAGCTGCAGCCCCTTGCCCGGGGTGCTGCTCTCCACTGGGGGTGTGAGTGTGGTGTCACACTGACTAAAATGGGAGTGCTGTGGTGCCCTGGGGTGGGGCTCAGGCTCAGAGAGGATCTGCTGACCTCTGAGTGGAATTAAGACCAACCTCCCTGCTCTATTGCAGACCATCTACAATGCCATCACCAATGGGACCCCCTGTGTGATTGTGGAAGGGTCTGGGCGTGTGGCTGATGTCATTGCCCAGGTGGCTAGCTTGCCTGTGCCCAAGATAACCATTGCTTTGATCCAGAAGAAGCTGAGTGTGTACTTCCATGACACCTATGAGCACTTCACTGAGGGCAAGCTGGTGGAGTGGACCAAGAAGGTGAGCCTCTTGCAGAGACACAGCTCCTCTCTTTGAGCTTGTGGAGATCAAATGAGTCTTTAGAGCAGCAAGGCTCACAGCATGAAGTTTAAGGTTTACTTTCTGCTGACCATCCATCTGCTGCCAGCCATGCTCAGCATTGTCCTGGTGGGCACTGCAAGAACTTGAGCTCTGCTCCTTCTCTGCCTGTTCCCTTTGGGCAGAGAGGTACCATTTGGGACCAACCTCAGCTAGACTGGGAGTCACCACACAGGAGGTCTGCAGGCAAAATAAGGGGAGCAGGGAATTTCCCCACACAGGACAGGGAGCTGCAGGAAGCATAAGGGCGAAGATGCTGCTGCTAATTGCCTGCCCATGGCTCTCCTTGTAGATCCAGGACATAGTGAGGAACCGGCAGCTCCTGACCATTTTCAGAGAGGGCAAATATGGCCAGCAGGACGTGGATGTGGCCATCCTCCAGGCCCTGCTCAAAGGTGAGGAGTGGGGAGCTGCTTAGGGGAGTGCATAGAGATAGATGGGATCACAAGTCACCTCCTGCCAGCTGCTTGATTTATGGGTCATCAAAGAGGTCCCCAAACTTTTTTGATACTGAGCTGATCAGGGAGAGACATTTCTCTCAAAGAGTCAGTCCTTCAAGGTGGCTTCCAGGTGGCACCTTCTCTCTCCATAAATTCTAACTCACTTCTAACACATGTGTTTTTCATGCAGCATCCCAAAACCAGGACCACTTTGGTCGTGAGAACTGGGACCACCAGCTGAAGTTAGCTGTGGCCTGGAACAGGGTGGACATTGCTCGGAGTGAGATCTTCACAGATGACCATGAGTGGAAGGTAAGGCAATACTCTGCTGCTTGTCTGGTCAAGCTTAGAGCTTGTCAGGTCACACTTGAGAACTATGAATATTGAGGGTACTTTTCATCTCAAGTGTGCCTAGGGAGAGTTTCTGAGGGCATTTGCCTTGGACCTTAAACTCCCAGCAGAGTGCTAGAGGGTTGTCATGTCCTGTTATTCAGAAGTGCACTTAAATGCTCAAAGCAGAGGTGAGCACATTCTGCAAGTCATGGCTTGTAGAGGTCCTATTTGACCTAGCAGTGTAGTTGGTTTTGTCATCAAAATTCATCTCACCCTGCTCAACCTGGAAGCCAGCTCTGCCACCTGATGTCTGATCCACCTGTTGAGAAGTGCAAGCTGAGCAGGGTTCTGTGGCTTCTGCTGGGCCTGTGGGACTTGGAAGGGATTTTCCTATTTGGTTTGGCAATTCACAAACCTTTCATGGGACCGGGAAGGGCTGGTGAGAACCAGGATCCCAAAGAGGAAGCATTTGATGGTGTGAAAAGGCAAAACCTGAAGAAGATCTAGATCTTGAAGAAGATCTTTGGTGGGAAGGGAGTATGAGGCAGGCACCTTGACCAATGTGGCCCAGTATGAAAAGCTGAGGCTGAAACCAGGTTGTGGAATAAGGTCAGGAGGTACCTTCTTATTAGAGCAGACATGTACCCCCTTACCCACAGGCTTTGTTTTCACTCTGAGCACATGCAAAGGTTGCCTTGGAAAAGAAAACCCCACAAAGGCTGAACTGGATGCCCATCAGGAGCAGCCAGTCTCCCCATGGCTGTGATCCAGCTGACAGCACCACGATCCTTCAGCTGAAGATTCGTGCACAGAGGACAAGCTCGTGAGGTCTTGTTCATCTGTAAAATGCACCCTTATGAGCTGAGGAAAAAGTCTGCCCTCTACCCAACCCAAACAACCCACCCAGAAACTAAAGGATCAGAGGGCTTCACAGCTATAGGAGAGGATATAGTAACCTAGAAGTGTGTCTCTAGGGGATGTCCCACCCTAGAAGTAACCTATAAGTGTGTCTCTAGGGGAGGTTCCCACCTTGCTGGGAACCTCACAGCTGCTTCCTAACACCCAGAAATTCCTTGTGTGCTAAAGAATAAAATCTTCCCCCTACCTGATTGAGGAGTATGGTGGGGCCCTGCTCTGGGGTCATGGAGCCCCTCACCTCTGCCTCTGGCCTGCCAGCCCACAGATCTCCACGCTGTGATGGCAGCTGCCCTGATCTCCAACAAGCCAGAGTTTGTGAAGCTGTTCCTGGAGCAGGGAGTGCGTCTCAAGGAGTTTGTCACCTGGGACACCCTGGTTTACCTCTACGACAACATGGCGCCATCCTGCCTGTTCCACAGCAAGCTTCAGAAGGTCCTGCTGGAGGAGAGAGAGCACACAGCTGGCTCCAAAATGCCAAGAATCCAACTGCACCATGTCTCCCAGGTGCTGCGGGAGCTCCTGGGCAGCTCCACACAGCATCTTTACCCCAAACCCAAGCACACAGAACGGCCTCGGCTCTCCATCCCTGTCCCACACATCAAGCTGAATGTACGCATCTCCAGGTGATGTGGTGGCAGGCTTTCCTTAGGGAGGGGGGTGCTGGCTCAAGAGAACATCCTGGAGGTTGCAGCTGGGTCTCTGTCCTCTTGCCTGCTCAGGAATCCCACTTAAAATCCATTGAAGCCCTGCCCAAACCATCTGCCCCATGTTCAAGGTGTGTATCCCACTCTCCTACAGCTGCAGCATCATGTGGCTGCATGAGTGGTGGGCAGGACCCAGTGAATAGGGTGCACTGGCCAGGCTGGGCACATCCCAAAGTTATCTTGGCCATATTGAAAATGACCTTTCCAGAGTGTATCCAGTCTAGTCACCCAGTTATCTGCAGCAAAGGCCCTTCCATGGGTGGTAGAGGCAGACACCCAGGTCTTGGGAGGTGGCTTTGTGCTGAGGGGCTGCCTGCTCTCTCAGCAGGGAACAGCTCTGATCATCACACAACCTTGCAGGTTCAAGGGTCAAGTCTCCGGTCCCTCTACAAGCGCTCTGCTGGCCGAGTTGCCTTCACCATGGACCCCATCCGTGACCTGCTTATCTGGGCTGTGGTCCAGAACCGCAAGGAGCTGGCAGAAATCATCTGGGTCCAGGTATCACAGCCCAGAGCTGCTGGTCCCAGCTGAGACACTCAGATGGGGCCAGAGCTCCTAGTCCCAAGAGGAGAGATTGCATCTGTTGGGATCTGGGACAGCAGGCAAGATGGCCTGTGGCAGTGCCCCGGCCTGACCCTGGGCACATGGGACCCAGCTAGAGAGCCTGCAGACACACTCAGTGCTCATCCCCAGCCACACCTGGCATCCAGACCCCTCCCTTCCCAGCAGGACACCCGCTGCAGGCAGAGCTGACATGCTGGACTATAAGCACGTTCTTCCCTGCAAGGGCTGGACAGGGGGCTTAGCACACCACAAGGACAGGAGGCAGGGACATGGCAGCTGGGGTGGCTTTTAGGGGTGGTGGCCTGGCAGCCGAGGTGGTGTTTATGGTTCCCACCCTAACCTGTGTCCAGACAAGAGGCAGCACGGCTGGTGACACGGTGAGCATGCTGTACAGAGCTGTGGAGTCACACTGCCCACTACTCAAGGCTTCCCCTGAGGAAAGCAGAGATGGTCCCAGGTCCCCTATGGAAGTGGGTGCCCTACACCTAGAGGAGAGCACAGTGCAGTGGAAGCTGTCCATCCTGTTTGGGACACCTTCCTTCCCTCTTGTGGGAGCCATAGAGGGCTTGGCAGGACTGATGGGTGCAGAGGCTCACAATCTCTCTGGCCTCTTCTGCTCCAGAGCCAGGACTCCATGGCAGCTGCACTGGCCTGCAGCAAAATCCTGAAGGAGCTGGCCAAGGAGGAGGAAGACACTGACACCACTGATGCCATGCTGGCCCTGGCTGAGCAGTACCAGCAGAAGGCAATCGGTGAGCAGGAGGGGACCAGCATCAGAACTGCTCTCATGCCCTATAGAGCTGTTTGGCTTCACCCAGGACAGGATGGGTGGGGTGAGAGGTGGGATGGGTGGTGCCCAAGGAGGACCTCCTCATCAGTCGGGATCACTGTGGTGCTGTGAGGGCTGTGCCTGGGGGTTGATGGGAGCACAGAAAGTGCCACTCTGTGTTACAGTGCCCAAATCCTACTGCAAAGGATGACTCTGTGGGCACCTTGTTGAGTACCAGGCTGGCTCTAGAACTCAGCCTGGTCTCCCTCGTACCTGCCTGGCCAGGTGTGTTCACAGACTGTTACCGCAAGGATGAAGAGAGGGCCCAGAAGCTTCTCACCCGTGTCTCTGAGGCCTGGGGGAAGACAACCTGTCTGCAGTTGGCATTGGAAGCCAAGAACATGAATTTTGTTTCTCATGGGGGTGTCCAGGTGGGCTCTCAGCAGTGCTGCTTGGAGGGAAGGTGCCTCCTGCCCCAGATCTAAGGTTCCTTGTTGGCAACAGTAGGGCTCTGCCTTCAGCCCCACTCTGATGAGGGGAGGCTCCTGTAATACCAGTGCTCCTCTTCCTCCCTCCTCATAGGCCTTTCTGACCAAAGTCTGGTGGGGAAAGATGTGTGTGGACAATGGGCTTCTGCGGGTGATTGCATGCATGCTCTTCTTCCCACTTCTCTTCACCAGCCTCATCACCTTCAGGTACTTACTGCAGCTGGGGCACGCACCGAGGCAGGGATTTCCTCACCCTGTGTCTGGCTGGGAGAACCTGCCATGACGTTTCCCTGGGTAGCTGAGCTCCACTTCCAACCCTGCTACCCACAGGGAGAAGAGGCTGCAGCCCATGGGCTTCCTGACACGCCTTCGAGCCTTCTTCACGGCACCTGTTGTCATCTTCCTCATGAACATCCTCTCTTACTTCACCTTCCTCCTGCTCTTTGCCTATGTCCTGATGGTTGACTTCCAGTCATTGCCGTCTTGGCGAGAGTACCTCATCTACTTCTGGCTCTTCTCCCTGGTGTGCGAGGAGATCCGCCAGGTATGGGGCAGGCAGAGCAGAGGCTGGGAGGAGATGGGACAAGGTGTTCCTCTGGCTGCTCCTGGAAGGTCCTGCACAGCTCATGTTCCCATGCTGCATCGCATGTCACCATACTTTTGGAGAAGTCCCAGCACAAGGGACTGCTGGATTCCCTTGTCCCTCAGACCACAGGATCTCCTTGGCCATGTGTGCCTGGCCTTAGGTACCTGCAGAAAGACAGGCTGCTTTGAGTTGATAAAGTAAGGACATGGAGGCATCACCTCCTTCCCTGGGCAGTTATTCCCAGAAGCATTTCCAGGCTTTGCTTGACATTTGATTTTTTGCAGCTTTTGCTTCAACGCCTCAGTGCCTTTCTTCACCAGACTAGAGAGTCCCATGTCTCACCTGTCTCTCCCCATGCTCCTTCCATGACCCTATAGAAAACCCTGTAGGCTTAGGTTAACTTCAAGTAAGTAAGAGGGCCCAGCAGGTCTGTGCAGAGCACAGGGTGTCTTGCAAGGCTTTCACTCAAATACCAACCCCTCTTCCCTTCTCAACAGCTTTTGTATGATCCTGATGGGCTTGGGGTTGTGAAAATGGCTTCGCTGTACTTCAAGGACTTCTGGAATAAGCTGGATGTCTGTGCCATCCTCGTCTTTATCGCAGGGCTGACGTGCAGGTGAGCTGCAGAACCAGGCTCAGGACACAGCTATAGGGTACAAAACTGGTGTGAGAACTGTGCACATTCTTCAAGAGCAGGATCATTAAGGCTGGAAAGGACGTTCAAGATCATTGAGTCCAGCCGTAACCCAACTACCATGACCACTAAACTGTATCCTGAAGCACCACATCTACAGCTTCTTGAACACTTCCAGGGGTGGCAACTCCACCACCTCCCTGGGCAGCCTGTTCCTATCCCTGACCATTAGGAGAAGAAATGAACACCAGTCTCACTCCAACCTCCTTTCAGGGAGTTGTAGAGAACAATGAGGACTCCTCTCAGCCTTCTCCAAAGCAAACAACCCCAGTTCCCTCAGCCTCTTCTTGTATGATGCTCTCCAAACCCCTCACCAGCCTTGTTGCTTTTCTGTGGTTACCCTCCAGCACCTCAGTTTCTTCCTTGTACTGTGGCACCCAGAACTGAACCCAGTACACAAGCCGTGGCCTCACGAGGGGTGACTACATTGGGGCAATCAATTCTCTACTGCTGCTGGACACACTGGTTTTGATACAGGTCAGGATGCCATTGGCCTTGGCCACCTTGGCAGACTGCTGGCTCATGTTCAGCCAGTTGTCCACTGAGCAACCCAGATCCTTTTCCGTCAGCATTTCCAGCCACTCTGGCCCTAGCCTGGAGCATTCATGGGGTCGTTGTGACTCAAGTGCAGGACCCAACACTTGTCTTTTTTGAATCTCATCCCATTGACCTTGGCCCATCAGTCCAGCCTGTCCAGGTCCCTCTGCAGAGCTTTCCTGCCCTCCAGCAGATCAACACTCCTGCTGATTTTAGCTCAATTGCCATTTCTTCTCCCAAAGGCTGATGAAGACTTTGGTGGTCACTTTGACCAATGTGCCTCTCCTTCCAGGTGCTTTTAGAAGAGATGTGCTTCACAGAACAGCTATCACCCAGCACTCGCTGACATTGCAGCAGTGTAAGGCTGTGAGGTTGGAAAAAACCTCATGCTGGTGGCACTGAGATGTTTGCTTTCTTCTTGTCTGTGCCCAGGCTGATTCCATCAACCCTATACCCTGGGCGCATCATCCTGTCCCTGGCTTTTACCATCTTCTGCCTGCGCCTGATGCACATCTTCACAGTCAGCAGAACGCTGGGGCCCAAGATCATCATTGTGAAACGCATGGTGAGAGCTCCCCTCTGCCCTGCCGGAGGGAGCAGCTGGATGCCTACCTGGAATGGATGAGCTACCTGTGTTATCCTATCCTGAAGTGGGGTTTGTTCCAAGAAACAATTTTGCTTCCCCTCTGTCTTTGCAGTTAAAGGATGTCTTCTTCTTCCTCTTCCTGCTAGCGGTGTGGGTGGTGTCCTTTGGGGTTGCCAAGCAGGCCATCTTAATCCATAATGAGGAACGTGTGGAGTGGCTTTTCCGTGGCGTCGTCTACCACTCCTACCTGACCATCTTTGGGCAGATTCCCTCCTACATTGATGGTAAGGGACACCAGCACATGGCATGAGCAGGGCAGCTACAATAAGGCTGAGGGATAGTTCTGCGGTCTACCTAGCTCCTACTGTGTTGGCTCATAGAAGTCCTGCACAGGGCTTCCCTCCAAGCACGACATAGTGCCAGGAGGAAGCACTGGCAAGGTGTGGGGATGGAGCTCTGCTCCAGCACATTGGTAGTGGGGCCACCACTGCAGAGCCAGGGATTGTGCCCGCCCAAGCGGTCAAGAGAGCACACCAGCAAATGCATGGCAGCACGTGCTTGTCCAGCTCGGTGCCACAGCTGCAAGTGTGGTGGCAGTGAGCAGAGACCTGGGAGGAAGCAGAGCGAGGTCAGCCTCCTGCCCTGTGCTAAGCTGCCTTGCTGCTGGCCACTTGCAGAGGGCACGATGTGGTCTGTGGAGCACTATGAGATGTGTCTGCAGTGGAGTCACGCCGTGCTCCCTTGCAGGGGTGAATTTCAACATCGACCAGTGCAGCCCCAATGGGACTGACCCCTACAAGCCCAAGTGCCCAGAGACAAATGAGGACAACAAGAAACCCATCTTCCCAGAGTGGCTGACAGTCATCTTACTGTGCCTGTACCTGCTTTTCACCAACATTCTTCTCCTCAATCTTCTCATCGCCATGTTCAAGTAAGCTTGACCCAGCCTGTCGTGGATTAGGAACCTCCCCACCAACTCTTTGAAATTTACCAAACTCAGACAGCTTGGAAGTAAGATGAAGCTATATTTACAGCATGGCAAAAATTTACAAGCATATATACACAAGACATACAAATATTTACAAGTATGAACAATTCTATACAAGTTAGAAATAATACAGAAATCCAAACTCCCTCTCAGACAAAAAAAAAAAAAACAAAACAAAAAAAACAAACCTGGAAGGGCTCGAAGCTACCCTCCCCTCTATCTCAAAAGGACAAACAAAACAAAGCAGAGATCCCGAGGTGAGTTAAGCTAGCTTTGCCTTCAGGCTTGGCCAGGGCCAGGGACTGCGTGTCAAGGGTGCAAGGAGGATCCTGAGGCATCTGGGGCGCTCTGGGAGGGTTATAGATATGATGAAAGTAGTGGGTACAGGCTAGGGCTGATCAGGGAGATGGGTAGGAGGTGCGACACCATACAGCCATACAGCTGTGGTGTACCCCCTCATCCTCACGGCACGGCTGACACCTGGGCTCTGCCCCAGCTACACCTTCCAGCAGGTCCAGGAGCACACGGACCAGATCTGGAAGTTCCAGCGGCACGACCTGATCGAGGAGTACCACGGGCGCCCACCTGCACCTCCACCCTTCATTCTCTTCAACCACCTGCAGATTCTGGTCCGGAGAGGCTTGTTCCGCAGGCCAGCCACACGCCACAAGCAGCTCAGTGAGGACCAGCATCTCCTCTCTCCTTACCTTTGCCCCCTCCTTGGGGCACAGAATTGTGCGCTGAGGCACAAGGCTTGGCAGCTGGGCTGTGATACCAGCAATCTGACAACACTTCTTTCCCCTTCCTCTGGCAGAAGAGAAGCTGGAGAAGAATGAAGAAGCTGCCCTCCTCTCTTGGGAGATGTACCTGAAGGAGAGCTACCTGCAGCACCAGCAGTGTCAGGAGAAGCAAAACACAGAGAAGAAGATCCAAGACATTGCACAGAGGTAGCTGCACTCCTGATACAGGGACATCCTTCAGTCTCCTGGGCAGGGAAGAGTTAGGATCAGTGCAGGGGTGTCTGCTGAGTGGGTTCCTCTCTGCACTGTCCATCCAGAGTTGATGTACTGGCAGAGCTGCTGGACTTGGACCGGGTGAGGAGAACAGGGCTGGTGGAGCAGAGATTGGTCTCTCTGGAAGAGCAGGTAAGGCAAAAGCCGAGCAGCTACCTTAAAAAAGACAGAATTTTCTAGGTGCTGAGTACGGAACCAGAGCACAAGAGAAAGCTCCTCTTAATGACTCCCCCTCTAAAGAGTTACCAAAACAACATTTGAGAGGAAAAGGTTTATAGGAAATGTTCTATTTGACTCCAAGGATGAACTCCTGCCTCCACTGGTTACTCAAGCAATTAGAACTGACATAGCTCTTCTTCTTGGCCTTAGAGGACTCTCCAGGCCCAGGGAGCCCAGTGGTGCCCTGGCATGTCCTCTCTGAGACAGCCGCAGCACAGCTGCTGTTTCCGCTTCCATGTCCATCTGCTTTGGTAAAAGTGTTTCCCTGCAGGTGGTTTTCCAAGGCAAGCATCAGGGCACTGCTGATGCTTGCCCTGGGAGCAAGCCCTGGGACAAGGATTGCTGCTGCTGCCCTGGGAGACAAGCCAAGGGCAGCAGTGCCTCCTGCCAGGGCCATAGAATCACAGAACGGTGGGGGGTGGGAGGGACCTTTGCAGATCATCTAGTCCGGCCCTGCTGCTAAGGCAGGCACATCCAGAGCAGGTTGGTTGCCCAGGATCACAATGTCCAGGCCAGTTTTGAAAGTCTTTAGAGAAGGAAACTCCACAATCTCTCTGGGCTGCCTGATCCAGGGCTTCAGCACCATCACAGCAAAGACGATTTTCCTTAAGTTCAAGTGGTACCTTCTGGGTTCCAGTTTGTGCCCAATGCTCCTTGTTCTGTCACTGGACATGACTGAAAAGAGCACAGACCCGTCCTCTTGCCCCCCATCCTTTGGTTATTGATAAGCATTGAGAAGATCCACTCTCAGGCTGCTCTTCTGCAAGCTAACCAGCCCCAGGTCTCAGCCTTTCCTTGTCAAAGAGATGCTCCAGTCCCCATACCCTGCAGTACTCCAGCAAGGGGCTTGGGAGGTAGCTGGGGGTCCGTGAGAACTGACTCGTTCCTGTCCTATGCAGGTGCACCAGAATGCCCAGGCCCTGAGGTGGATAATGCTGGCACTGCAGGGCAATGGCTTCAGCTCAGGAGAAGACATGCCACCTTTGGGTAAGCAGAGCCTAACTCCATCCAAGCAGCACCAGGAATGCCCAGGTGGTGCCCATGGGCTGTGAAGCAGGGCTGAGCTCACCCTTTGCTCCCCTCTGTTAAGCAGCAAGGCAGAGGTAGAGGTTTCTTTGGCCCAGGGAGGTGTGGGGGCTCCGTGAGGCCATCCAGCCCCTCCTGTGGCCACTGCCGCCCTCTGCTCCAGAGCCATCCCTGCAGCCCCCAGCTGAGGCATTCCACTGCAGCATCCCTCGGGGAGTTCCTCCAGGCCTTGCTGGAAGGGAGGTCCAAGGGCCAGTCCTCCTGGAAACATCAGCATCCCCATGGAGAGATCTAGACAGTTCCCTCAACAGAGCCATGGTCCACGGCACCAGACTCAGCACCCTGCTTTGTGGGGTCTTGCTGTCTGTGCCTGCTTCACAGGCTCCAGCAAAGCCTTGGAGATGAAGGAGCTTGATCTAGAGGAGAAACTCGAGGAGACCCAGCCCTCCTACCATGTGCTTGCCCGAAACCTCCTGTACCCAGGGTCTCACACCCTCCGTTTCCCTGTGCCGGATGAGAAGGTGCCCTGGGAGGTAAGAGCTGTGACCCTGGGTAGCAGGGCTGGGAGGTGGAGCCGTGCAGCAGATCTGGGCAGTGGTAGGAAGAGGAACGAACCCACGGTTGCCCCTGTGTCACATTTGGGAGCTCCTGTTTTTCCCAGCCCTGGGACAAGTGGCTTTCTGGAACAGTTTCTCCGAGGCCCCTCAGGGAGAAGGAAAGGTGAACTGGCATTGTTCCTTCTGGGACTCACAGTGTTGAGGATGGCTGAGGACGCTCGGTCAGGAGCCAGAGGGTGCAGCCATCTGGCTCTGCATTTTCTGAATCAGAGCTGGCCTAGAGTTAGACAGGACCTGGCACTGGCTTCCATGGGTGGCAAGCCATGACCCTGGGCTCAGCCCCTGAGCAGGGCCCAAAATGGCACTGCCATAACCTGGACAGTGATGCCATAACCTGGACAGAGGAAGGAACTAGGGCAGGAAGTGTCTTCATGAGCTCCAGTCCTTGGCTGCTACCAGTGCAAGGATGCCAGTGGGGCCTGACATGGCCATGTGCTCTGCAGGTGGACTTCCCACTCTATGCCCCCCCCACCTACTCGGCGGACCACAAGGACATGGCTGTGCAGGACCCATTCAGCCCGTGAGTGTCCCTGCGTGGCTTCCTGCTCCTCTGTCCCTTCCCCAGGGTGGCACAGCCAGCCCTCCCTGCCGGGCTGCCTCCTGCCCCCCAGCTCCTTGGAGTCTCTCCTGAAGATCAACTACAACACCATGGATGGGCTGATTGACCGCCAGAGCTTCCATGGCCTCTATGCTGTGCAGGATGGGCTGCCACTGTGAGTGCCCCCACCACGGCTTGGGTGGGAGAGGTGGTAGCTCAGATGCTCAGCCATGGGCAAAGCATAGGAGGAACAGAGAACGTGGGGGGGCCTGGGTGCATCCATCCTCATCCCACTTCCCTGCAGCTAGTGGTGGGGTGAGGATAATGATGCACATCTTCCTCAGGGCTGTCTCTCCACCAAGAAACCCTCCGCCCTGAAAGAGGGGCAGTGCAGCAGTGGGGAACTGGGGAAGCAGCACAGGACTTTGCTGGGTATGATGGGTTGCACAGAGGGACCTCAGTGTCATCCAAGTTCTTTCTCTCTTCCTGCCAGGAACCCTATGGGCAGGACAGGGCTGCGAGGCCGTGGGAGGCTGCACTGCTTTGGTCCCAACCATGCCCTGCACCCCATTGTGACCCGGTGAGTTCATGGAGACAGAGAGGTGTCCTGCTCCAGGATGGGGCTGGGAAGGTGGAAAGGAAAAGGGGACACAAAAATATCTCAGAAAGGCTGGGACCCATCAGACCCCACCATTGTCCATTCAGCATGGGAATATCTGCCAGTTTGTTGGGCAGGTGGGAGCTAAGTCTGGCTGCAGCATCACAGATTCCTCTCCCACAGCTGGAGGAGGAACTTGGATGGGTCCATCATAAGGAAGAGCCTGAAGAAGATGTTGGAAGTCCTAGTGGCCCAGTACCCGCTGTCAGATGTCTGGGCTCTTCCTGGGGTAAGAGCTGGTGGAATCCAGCTAGCACAGAAGGATCTGGGCAGATGTGGACCAGGGGTGGATGCCCTACAGAAAAGGAACACAGTCAGATGTCACAGCCTAGCCCATGGAGGTACCTCTGCCCCTCTCACATGCAGGGTTGTGCTGCCAGGAGTGCTGGGTGAGCTGTTACTGTTACATACCCTGATCCATTGTCTCCTTCATCTCCCTCCTTCTCCTCCCTGGCTTCAATTCTCACATGTCCTTCATGTGAGTATCTTAAGCATAGTATCTTTTGACAGAAAGGTCCAGGGGTTGAACCAGGCAAACTCAGACATGTGCTAGGGCACAGCTAAGGAATTCTGGCAGGAGAATGAGGGAGGCACTACTACTTGCTTCCCCACCGGAACTTGTGGCATCTCCTGCAGTGGTGCCAACTGCCCAGTGGTCAAACTGGTGACAGTGAGGGAGGCTGGGATGATGGTATGCCCCACAGCTGAACTCTACTTTGGCACAGGGGTCACTGGAGCCGGGTGAGACACTGCCGCTGAAGCTCAAGTGGATCCTGCGCCGGGAGTTCTGGCCCCAGTTCCAGAACTTGCTGAAACAAGGCACCGAGGTGGGGGGCACACAAGTGTCCCAGCAGTATGGGGGACATGGGTGGTAGAGCAATACTCGGTACAGGGGCACACAGGAGTCAGTGTGGTACAGGCACAGACAGGGCATCACCACAGTATGGGGACAGGTGGCCATCATAGTGGCTTGGAGGCGCATGGGTGTCCCCAGGGTACAGAGGCAGGATGCATTGTGCATGGTGAGGAATGGCTGGGGAGCATGACAGGGAGATGTGCCTCACACCACATGGGTCTGGGGGGCAGCCCAGAGACCCCAGGGGTGGCCCATACAGCTTGGTGTCTGTACTTGCTGCCATTGCTCCCCACAGCTCCAGCTACAGTGGGAATGGGTCGCTGGTCTCTAGCGGGGCAGAGGAGCTGTGGAATGATGCCTCACCACCCCCAGGGCCTCTCAGTGCCCTCAGAGAGGTGGTGAGGGGTCTGCCCACGTGGCACTCCTTCTTCCTGTGCAGATACACAAGGGGTACCTCGATGATCCTCGCAACACAGACAATGCTTGGGTGGAGACGGTTGCCATTAGTGTGCACTTCGACAGCCAGAACGATGTGGAGATGAAGCGGCTGAACTCGGTATGGGGCTCACCACTGCCGCTCCCTGACCTACCCCTCAGTGGGCATGGTGCAGAGGAGCCAGATCTGCAGACCCAGATCAGGAGTAGGCTTCTCCAGCTGTCTGCAGCAGAGGAAGACTGGGTTAAACATGGGGTTGAATAGCAACATGAGCCCCAAGAATAAAGGGCAGGAGGCTGGGGACTAGTGGTGCTGCTGGGCATGCCTGGCATGGCTCCTTGCCAGCAGCACATATGTGATGTCTCTGGTTCCCTTCCAGTTCCTTCAGGGCTGCGACCCAGAGCTCTGCATCCGCTGGCAGGTGCTGGACAAGAGGATTCCCCTGCACACCAACCACAAGGAGCTCCTGCACAAGGTCTCAACCCTTCTTGGCACCTATTACTAAGTCCTCAAGCACAGAGCAGGGCTCCTGCTGCCCTGGACTAGGTTCTGGTTGGGACCTGCATCTCTACTCCAGCTCATCTGTGAGACTATGGGCAGCTACTGGAGATTAGGTACTTTGGTTGCCTCCAAGAATGTACGCTGCAGATCTCTACATGGAAAACTGTCCCCTCCTGACCATCCAGGGACAGGGGCTGCCTGGGCAGTGCCTACACAGCATCCTGGTCCACTGAGACACCAAGCTCAGCCCCAGCTTGTCTCTTGGTGCTTCCACATCAGCCTCAGCACTAGCCCAGAGCTTGGGGCAAGCAGAGCCACAGGGCTGCTCCTGTAAGGTGTTTCTTCTTTCAGCTCCTACCTTCTCTTTGCTTTGGTGTGGGCACTGGGGACTTGCCAGACCCAGTTCTCCCTCCATCCAGAATATCCATCAAGCATCTCTGCTCTCTGTTTCTGCTCTGAACCCTGCCAGCCCCACTGCCACAGCTCCCGGAGGACTGCTCTGGAGAAGGCTTGGTGTCTTTTGCATGTAAAGGCTCTGCAGGTTGCTTCTGTTGCAACTGGCCCCATATCTCTGGTTGCCTCAGATGCAACAACAGCTGGTCTTAAGCTGTGATCCAGCGCTTCTGAAGGCCTGAGTGGCTCTTGGCTAATATACCTGTGGCTCCATAGCTCTGCAAAGGTCCACCCATTGTGTCCCATGCTGCTACATGCTCCTGTGTGTGAGTGCTGAACACAGCAACCGAACTCTGTCTGAGCCAAGGCACCACCTAAATGTCACCTGCCTGCCCCCATTCCATATGCAAAATGAACACACAGGGGCAGCTTGCTGGGCGGGACTCAGGTGATCCACGCTCTGCAGTTCTTTGGGCAGGTAGGAACAGGAAAGAGGACATCAGTGCAGCCATCTCAGATATGTCTGCTCTCAAGAGGTACTTCACTCACCTTTTCTGTGCCTGCTTTGAGGAGGGCAGGACACAGTGAGTGGAGACACTTATTGATAGGTTTGGACAGTCCCACAGTGGCACAGTATGCCTGGGACCATGCAGGGACAGAGGTTTCTATGCCCTCCCAGTGGATCAGACTCTGGCTAGCCAGGGCTGTTCTTCTAACACAGGTGACCACAGTACAGCTGCAAGTGAGGCACTGGGGACTGGCAAGGAGCAGGGTGGGTCAGACTGGCAATTTAGTCAACCTAATTGAATAAACCATGTGTGAAATAACTAATAAAGACTGTCAGTCTTCTATGGATGTTTAAGCAATGGCCATTCCTGGAGGCCATGCTTGGCTCACACTTCCAGGATGAGTGTTCCCGCCCCCAAGCTTGTTCCACAAACTCTCTTTGCTTGCAGACTTACCACCCCACTGGTGGCAGCAGAAATGACTTTATGTGGTTCGAGTCAGTCATAGAATTGTAAAAATCATTTTGGTTGGAAAAG
>VWYK01069804.1:2615-13226 GCA_013399775.1 Semnornis frantzii
CAGACCCTGTCAGAGAATGCATAGATGAGGATGGAAACAAAAAGAAGGTAAGTGTGTTGCTCTGGGTCATCCTTCTGGCTCTCAAGTGACAAATAGGTAAGGGGGTTGGACTGGATGACCTTTGGAGGTCCCTTCCAGCCCAAACCATTCTATGATTCCATGATTACCTGCATTTCTAGCCTATATATGGTCACGCCCCCCCAGCCATAAACTAGCATTTTCTGTAACATGCCTCTTCTGGTGGTGTTCAGCACCTGATTTAGAGAACAACCACCAACAACCCCCTGACTCAGTTAAAAGAGCCAGCTGATGAAACCAGTCGAGCTCCATGGCTCTCCCTCCTGCAGATGCACAGGGAGAGAAAAAGTGAGCAAGTTCATGTCTGGAGGTTGAGAGCTCCCTCAGAGAGGAAGTCTGAGACTTCCTCCGGTGTGCTGGCAGGCTCTTCGGTTTCAGCAGACTTATCCTTCACAACTGAGACTCCTCTGATTTTGCTTTCTTTTCTCTCCTAGGTTTACTCCTACGATTTTGTATCATTTGGGATTTCAGTTTTCTTTGTGTTCAGTGTCCCTGCATTTTCCTCTGCAGCAGGACTTTTGGCTTTTTTGGACCCTTCAGCTGATATTTTGGTTTTAATGTGCTTTTCTTATTCAGCACTTAGAGATTTTCCAATAGATGTAATTGAAAGCAATTAACCATGTATAGAAGCCAAAGGATCCTCTGACAGATGTGCACAGCTGTCTATAAACACCTTCCAGGTGCTCCACTTTCAGTGAGCTGCAGGGGAGACAAATATAATTAAAAACCATTCAATTTCTTCCTATCTAAATATTTTTTCCTTGCTTAAAACCCCTCATGTTACATTTTCACAGCTACCTCTAGGGTCACAAGCCTGAGAAATATTCAGCCACTTTGAGGACAAGTTGCTGTCTGAAAGAAACAGAGAAAGCAGGTCCAGGAAATTAGCTCTTATTTAATATGTAATTTTTTATAACTGCAAATGTGGCACTGCTGCAAATGTTTAGACACGAGGGTACTGCACAGCTCAGAGATGCAGAGCAATAATTACACATCATCAGTGTCCTTGGCTTGCACAGGGCCAAGAATGGACTGTGAGTCATGTTGTGGTCACCCAGATTTTTTGCCACAGTTCTCTCCTCTTTTTGGCAATGATGGTTAACAATCACTTTTGCTTCCCCATGTCTTTCTGTTTGTGCATATCCAGAAATGTAGAACCACTTGTTGCTTGTGCTTCTGGGCTCACAGAGTCACAGAATATATCTGATTGGAAGAGACCTCCAAGTTCATCCAGTCCAACCCTTGAACCAACACTGAAAGGTCAACACCGAACCATGTTCCTAAGCAGCAGGTCCACAGGCTGCTTGAACACCCCCAGGGGTGGCGACTCCAGCACTGCCCTGGGCATGTTTGAGAGCCCTTTCAGTGAAGAAACATTTGCTTAACATCCCACCAAAACTTACCCTGGCACAGCTTCTAACCGTTTCCTCTAGTCCTGTCTCTTGCCACCAAGGAGAAGAGGCTGTCCCCTCCTCTCTCCAACCTCCCTTCAGGTAGTTGTAGAGAGCAATGAGGTCTCCCCTCAGCATCTTCTTCTCCAGACTGAACATCCCCAGCTCCCTCAAATGCTCCTCACAGCCCAGGTGCTCCAGGCCCTTCTCCAGCCTGGACATGCTCCAGCCCCTCAATGTCCTTGCTGCAGTGAGGGGCCCAGACCTGAACACAGGACTGGAGGTGTTGCCTCACCAATACTGAGCCCAGGGAGATGATCACCTCCTGTCCCTGCTGGCCACAGGGTTTCTAACCTAAACCAGGATGCCATCAGCTTTCTTGGCCACCTGGGCACAGCTGACTCATCATCAACTGACTATCAGACAACACCCCCAGGTCCCTCTCCAAGTTGCAACTTTCCAACCACACATCCCCAAGTCTGTAGACTCACTTCTGTGGAGATAGATCTGAAAAGAGCCATTTCCTACATTTGGGGATATTCCTGGGATTGCAAGCCTCAGGGATGAGCGCTCTGCTTTTGAAATTCATTGAGCCTATTTATGAACTTCAGAGCTCAGTGTGATTGGGACAGGGAGCTCAGCTTGTTGCAGATAGGAATCTTGAGGTATTCCAGACTGTGACTACAACTAATTTCACCATAAGTTAGTCATATGTAGTCTAGATGCCTTAAAATGTAGGGTGTCCTTTAAAAGATGAAGTTTATTTATTTTTAACTGGCTAAAGGAAAATTTCCCTCGGGGGGTGGGGCAAAGGAACTGTTTTAAAGGTTTGGACTTGAGGATAGAAGTATGTGGTTAAGAGTACTCCACGTTGTTCTAACTTGGAAGAAATATTGTGAATTCCTGCTGTGCCATGGCCATCTGTGCTCAGAGGTCTTTCTAAAACAATGTTCTGGTTAATGAAAACCAAAGGCTTTGACATTTAAAGAAAAGCTGAGGGGGGATTCTTTGTCGACTGTGCTATCCGTGCCTGCTGTAAGATGGCAAGCTAACAATAGATGGAGCAGCAGATACTTGGTTCTGCAGGGGGAAAATATCTTCTGTTCTAGATTATTATCTTTTGCTTAGAATTCCTGAGCCTATTTCTTTGTGTTGCTAATTTCAGCTTTCTCATTCTCATCAAGTCCTTAATACACTGCAGTCTGTTATCCAACTCTCCAAGGCTGATTTGAGGAGCACTGCTGCCAGTGTCACTTTACTTGCTCTCCAGAGGATGATGGCAGCAGCCAAGTTGTCCATTTTTTCTACCCTCTGCCTATGTTCTTTTCCCTTGCTAAATACCCACATCTCCTTTTCCAGCCTGGTGATAAATGGACATTGCCAGACCAGTGCCATACTGTGACATGCTTTCCAGGAGATTACACAGTTCTGGAGAGCCACCAAATTAACTGTGAGAGGATGCCAAAGCCAGTATGTCACAGCAATCTTCCTGCTGTTAAGATTGAGGAAACTTGCGGCTGCCGATGGATGTGTCCATGTGAGTATTTATTTTTGCATTTATGACTCTCCCTCCCCATCATCCCCATTACAGAATGTCAGGGGTTGGAAAGGACCTCCAGAGATCATCCAGTCCAACCCCTCTGCCAGGACAGAATCACCCAGGGCAGGTCACACAGGAACACATCCAGGTGGGTTTTGAAAGTCTTCGGAGAAGGAGATTCCACAACCTCTCTGGGCAACCTGCTCCAGGGCTCTGCCACCCTCACCGTAAATCATCTCTTGAAATATTTATCAGAAATGTAATAGTAAATGGAGCTGCTCAGTCATTACAGACATCAAAGGTGCCAGAAGCGAGAGAAATTGATGCTGAACACCAGTTAGACATGCAGCCAGAAGCATGAGTCTTTGTGATGCCTGCAATGTGTGATACTGTTTTCAAGTTCAGAGTCCCTGTGAAATTGGTTTGTACATTAGTGAAGTGATGGTGTTGTATCACAGTTCATTCCCAAACCTGTGTGACCTGGGAAGGAGGACATGTTGGAGAAAACAGGAATTCATCTCAGCAAGCCGCAAGCAAGCGATGAATCTCGGTCTTCAAAGCTTCAGGGTTAGGGCTGACCTGGGTCAAGCACATGTATTAGAGATAAAACAACAAACAAGGCTGGAGAGTTGGGTGGGGAGGAATTGAATGAAATGAAACAAGGACAAGTGTAGAGTCTTGCATCTGGGAAAGCACAACCTGACAGAGCAGTAGAGGTTGGGGACTGACCTGTTGGAAAGCAGTGTAGGGGAAAGGGACCTGGGGGTCCTGGTGGATAGAAGGTTGACCATGAGCCAGCAGCACGTGCTTGTGGCCAAAAAGGCCACAAAAGCATCCTGGGGTGTATTAGAAGGGCTGTGTCCAACAGGTCAAGAGATGTTCTCCTCCCCATATGCTCTGCCCTGGTGAGGCTGTATCTGGACCATTGTGTCCAATTCTAGGCTCCTCAGTTCAAGAAGAACTTCAGAGAACTGCTTGAAAGGGTCCAGCACAGAGCCATAAAGACAACAGAACATCTCCCTACTGAGGAAAGGCTGAGAGCTGGGTCTCATTAGCTTTAAGGAACCTGAGGGGTGGCCTCATTCATGTTTATAAAGATGTAAAGGGCCGTATTGGGTGGACTGTACTGGCAGGCTGCTATTGGATCTCCCTGGAATTTTCTTCTCTCCAGTCTGAACAACCCCAACTCCCTCAGCCTGTCCTCATATCAGAACTGCTCCAGCCTCATGATCATTTTTGTGGTCCTCCGGACCTGCTCCATGAGGTCCATGTCCTTCCCGTGTTGAGGGCTCCAGAGCTGGCTGCAGTACTCCAGGTGAGGTCTTAGCAGAGCAAAGTGGAGCGGGAGCTGAAGTATTTGCCAAAGCCTCTCCTCAGTGATTTGCTGTGGCATTTGCAATTCTTTTCCTTCCTATCTTTCTCAGTTAATTGGTTCCATGTGCCCATGGTGATTGTGAGGGACCAGCCCAATTTGAACAAAAGCAGATGCTTTTAAGGCATTTTTAAAAAGGTGTTTTCTTGGTCTTCAGGTGTCTGCATTGGGAGTTCATCTCGACATATTGTCACCTTTGATGGGCTGAATTTCAAGCTGACTGGCAATTGCTCCTACACCTTATTTCAAGACATGGAACATGATGTTGAAGTTCTGCTTCATGAAGGCCCATGCAGAGCAACACCAAAGATGAACTGTATGGACTCCATTGAAGTGAAACACCGTGCTGCATCTGTTCAGCTCTTCAGCGACATGACAGTAAGCTAAATGCAATTATGTCAGGGGCTGCTAGGGGTTGGGAGGGACCTCTGGAGATCTTCCAGTCCAACCCCCCTGCCACAGCAAGACCATAGAATCTGGCTCAGGTTGCACAGGAAGGCATCCAGATGGGTCTTGAAAGTCTCCAGAGAAGGAGACTCCACAGTCTCTCTGGGCAGCCTATTCCATAGCTCTGTGACCATGTGACGGTTTGGGAGTTCCCCGCCCCCCNGTGACCCTTACAGTAAAGAAGTTCTTCCTCATGTTGAGCTGGAACTTCCTGTGCTGTAGTTTACATCCATTGTCCCTTGACCTATCCCAGGGCATAAGTGAGCAGGGGTTGTCCCTGTCTCTTCCTTCCTGACCCCCGTCCCTCAGATATTTATAGACATTTATTAGATACCTTCTCAGTCTTCTCCTTTCCAGAGTAAGCAGCTCCAGGTCTCTCAGCCTTTCCTCATCATGGTGCTCCAGTCCCTTCACGTCCTTGTAGCCCTCTGTTGGACTCTCTTCAGCAGATCCCTGTCCCTCTTGAACTGGGGGAGCCCAGAACTGGATGCAGTATTCCAGGTGGGGCCTCACCAAGGCAGAGTAGAGGGGGAAGAGAACCTCCCTCGGTCTGCTGGACACACTCTTCTGTGCATTGTCTGTTCACATTGTAGAATTTGGATTACTTTATCCAGCTCTTGTTTCTCCCATTGTGCTGGTGTCAAGAACTCTGGATTTGGCAGTGTCTTCCTGACACTTCTGCCAGAAAGGAAGGAATTATAGACAGGACATGCTGCACTTTCACAGAATTGTCAGGGTTGGAAGAGACCTCAAAGATCATCTAGTTCAAATCCCCCTTCCATGGGCAGGGACATTTTCCTCTAGATCAGATTGAAACTTCTTTACAGTGAGGATGGAAGAGCACTGGAAAAGGCTGCCCAGAGGGGGTATGGAGTCTTCTCTGGAGGCTTTCAAAACCTGCCTGGATGCATTCCTGTGTGAACTACCCTAGGTGATCTTGTCTCAGCAGGGGAGTTAGACTGGATGATCTCTGGAGGTCCCTTCCAACCTGTAAGGTTCTGTGATTCTGTAAACTCTTTCAGTTCAGGGCAATGCATTATTTAATCCTCACTTTTTGTTATAGTATCATAGAAGGTTGGAAGGTTGGAAGGGTCTTCTGGGATTATTCAGTTCCAACACACCTGCCATGGGCAGGGACACTTTCCACTAGATCAGGCTGCCCTGAGCCACATCCAACCTGGCCTTAAAAATTTCCAGGGATGGGGCTTCCACCACTTTGACTTTGCTTTCAGGGCAGAGGTCCTTTACATAATGTCATCATATCTCCCTCTCTGGAGATATTCAAGACCCATCTGGATGTGTTCCTATATGATCTGGTATAGGTGATGCTTCTCTGGCAGAGGGGCTGGACCAGATGATTTTTCAAGGTCCCTTCCAGCCCCTGACATTCTATGATTCTGTGATTCTATGATTTGGTGCATTGGAGACCAATCTATTCTTCCCAAATCTATGCATGCCTGGTTAGTTGAAGAGCTGGGGAGTTGGTTCTTACCTTGCGTATGGATGGACCTCAGCATTAGAATAAAGGTTGGCTTGGGATGCTTTGCATCTGTTTTAGATGCATATTGCAATTGAAATGGCACAAGTTCCAACCTCAGAGTTCCTCAGTCAAACAACAGTTCATCAGCCTCAAAAGGTGATGTCTTTAGACTCATGTAGTTTAAACAGGGTGGACGGAAATGCCTGCACAGTTCTGACTGGTGATGGACAGCCTGGACGTTCACACAGGTTTATTGATAATCAGAGTCTATAGGCAGCATTTTAACTTCATGGAGTTAGATTGCTGGTCTGCAAGCATGCTGAAGGAATGCACTCAGGTGAGGCAATGTTGAGAGAGGTTGGAGGTCAATTCTTTCTGCACATTTTTTAACTCAAAAGAAAACTTCAGCCTGTGACTCTGATTTTCATGTCCAGATTTGTTTGGCTCTTCAAGCGTTTGCGAAGTCAGATGTGTTTCAGCTGTAAGATTGGGTTGACCTCTAACTGTTTGCTAGAACTGATCTGATAATCTTGTTTTTCTTAAAACAGGTGGCTGTTGATGGGGAAAGGGTTCCCATCCCTTATTCCAGTAGTCTGTTTGAAGTCACTATCTATGGAGCAATAATGCATGAAATCAAGTTCTCCTCTCTTGGACATAATCTCACATTTACTCCAAGAAACAATGAATTCATTCTTAAACTTAATTCCAAGAGCTTCTCTTCCGGAACACAGGGGCTTTGTGGTAAGCTTGAGAGCTAAGCTAGTAATAACTGCTTCCTATTTTAGCTTGATCTGCTATTTATGTCTTTGTAATTTGTGTGGCCTCCAAGTTGTAAAAACTCTCTGGCTGAACTGGTCCCTTCTTGTTGGTACATAGCTAATCCAGGTTTTTCTACTATGGTCATTCATTGACTCCCAGTAGTACCTCAGAAAGAACATCGCAGAACTTTAGGGTTGGAAAATACCTTTAAGGTCATCGAATCCAATCCTAACCTAACTACCGTGACCCTAAAGCATCTTCTGAAGCACCACATCTACAGCTTATTCCACGTTTCCAGGGATGGTGACTCCACCACCTCCCTGGGCAGCCTGTTCCAACCCTTCATCGCTCCCTCACTCAAGAAATTTTTCCTCCTGTCCAACCTAAACCTCCCCTGGCACAACTCAAACCCGTTTCCTCTCATCCTGTCACTGGTTACTGGGGAGAAGGGACCAACACCAGCCTCACTCCAACCTCCTTTCAGGCAGCTGTAGAGAACAATGGGATCTCCCCTCAGCCTTCTCCAAACTAAGCAACCCCAGCTCCCTCAGCCACTCCTTATCTTCACTTTTTTTCATATCTTTTCAAGAAGATTTGGAATTGTGTTATTTATTTATTTAAAAATATTTTTGATGAGAGTTTAACTTTAGGTTCTTACATACACACACGAGAGAGGCATGACTTGTGCTTGCAGTAAAGGTGATAGGTTTGGGAGGGATAATACTACCCTGGAGAATGAATGGTGTGATATCCTCAGTGATACATTCTCTTGCATAACTCACGCTTCTCTGGCATAGCCTCTAATAAGGGAATGGGAGGCAACCCCAGGGCTTTTATGCCTCTGATAATAGCTGTAAATAATGTGGTTCACTTTCTTCCCTTGGCATTCACGGAGTGTCCCAACCAGCCCTCTTTGTCTCGTGGCTGCTTCCTCTTCCCCAACCAGCCCTCCAGCCCTGTATCTTGTGCCTGTTTCTTCTGGTTTATTTTTATTTCACATTATACTCAAACTTTTCCTTTTCCTTGTCCTCCTAGGGGTGTGTGACCAGAACCATGTCAATGACTTCACCCTACATGATGGGTCTGTCACTTCTGACAGCAGTGTGTTTATCCAAGACTGGACATTGGAAAAGCCAGGGAAGACCTGTGAAATATGGAGAGAAGACAAATGCTCTGAGCATGCATTAAGCCTCTGCCAACTTCTGCTCTCCCATAAGTTTGCAGAGTGCCATATGGTGATCCCCCCTAACTTGTTCTACGAGGCCTGCGAAGAGAGCAGCTGCTATGAGGATGAAGCCTGTGAAATGATCACTTCCTATGCTCACATCTGCAGGGAGAATGGAGTCTGCATAGACTGGAGGACACCTGAGATTTGTCGTAAGGACTTGACTCTCTCTTAAAAGTGAGACAGGAACCGCCTGAGCAGTGCAGGGAGGTTGGCTGGCAGCTGTTGGATGTGGTGCATTGCTCATATACACATGGTGGTAGTAAAACAAAAATTGCAAGCCAGCAGTATGTGACCTCAGGAACTAATTTTGTGCTGAGTTACAGTACCAGTAAGAAAAGAGTGACATTATCACCTTGAAGGACATGTACCTTTCTCCATATGTCACAGGCTTGAGAAACACCCCTCCCCTAAGTATCCAGCTAGAACTTTAACCAATACTCTCGATCTTCTCTTACCTGTTTGAGCCACAAAGTACACAAAGGGAGCAATATGGTTGAGGTGGCTTCCTGCAATCACCTGGTTGACACTGTGTAGGATGAAAGGATGGTTAGGATTATTTTCCAGCCATTGATGGAGTTTATTCCATCTCCTGAGACTGCTTGTGCACATCTCATTCCCATGCCACCAAGGACAGAGGTGACTTCAAATCAAGGGCATTAATGTTAAGTTCAGTTATATTTCTTTTGCAAAACACAACCACCTAATTTCTTCCTTCCTCGAACACACACACACACACACACACACACACACACACACACACACACACACACACACACACACTGTTGTTTCACACAGACACCCTGGCTCCTTGACAGCATGTCTGTAGTCTGGGGCTCAGTTCTTCATTACACTTTTCACACAGGTGGCTCCTTAATGCCAGTCCAAGAGGAGAAAGGAGAAGGTTCTATGTTACATACAATCACAGAATTTCAGGGACTGGAAGGAACTTCAAAAGTTCATCCAGTCCAAACACCCTTCCAGAGCAGTATCACCTATACCAGATCACGCAGGGAAGCATCCAAGTGGCTTTTGAATGTCTCCAGAGGGGGACTCCACAATCCCCATGGTCAACCTGTTCCAGTGTTCTGTCACTCTCACAGGGAAAAAATTCCTCCTCGTGTTTCTGTGGAACTTCCTATGCCTCAGCTCCCACCCACTGCCCCTAGTCCTGCCTTGGGCATCACTGGGCAAAGCCTGGCTCCATGCTCTTGGCACTCACTATTTATATTTTTATCAACATGAATGAGGTCACCCCTCAGGCTCCTCCTCTCCAAGCTAAAGAAACCCCAGCACACTCAGTCTTTTCTTGTAAAGAAGATGTTCCACTCCCTTAATCATTTTTGTGCCTTCGAGCTGGACATTTTCAAGCAATTCTCTGAGGTTCTTTTTAATTGAGTGGCCCAGAACTGGACACAATATTCCAGATGTGGCCTCACCAGGGCAGAGTAGAGGGGGAGGAGAACCTCTCTGCACCTACTAACTACAACCCCTCTAATACACCCCAGAATGACATTCGCCTTCTGGGCCACCAGAGCACACTGCTGGCTCATAGTCAACCTCCCATCCACTAGGACCTCCAGATCCTTTTCCCCTTCAACAGATCTCCAACAGATCAGTTCCCATCGTGAAGTACATGAAAGGATTTAGCATTAGCACTCATTCTCCTTGGGAGGTCTCCTGGTTCTATGCTGATGAACAGCAACAACAAAATCTGGAATAAATTAATTTTGTGCTAAATTTGCTTCAGGGCTAGTGGTAGGTAAACAGGAAGAAAGAGAGTGTGCTGAGTGTGCTTACTAACACTCAAATAAGAAAGTAAATGGCATACTCTCTTAATAGGTGCTGTGGATGTATTTCCACCCTTTCAGTAGAGCTAGCATGAGAGCAGCACAGACAGCAAGCACTGATACATGCTCTAGGCATATTGCTTACAGAGCTGTTCCTGGAAATGGGTTTTGCTGCACCACAGAGTGTAGTTTATAAGGTTTATAAGCAAGGTGATTTCTCATCTCCTCCTTGGATTTGCTTTCAGGATCCAGCCAAAGCATTTTATGGTGGAATTGGACTCCACCCAAGTTCCTGTGACTTTTCAAATTCTTCTGCATCTGCGCAACTGATGTTGATTATCCTCTCATCCAACTGTACACTCCAGCACACCAGAAAGGATTTGATCTAGCATGGCTTGAAATAGAAAAGGGTTAATGTTAATGACATTTCTATTTCGTTTGGCTGTTTAGAAGGGTATGTGCAGACAGTTTAGTTTCTTGGCAGCTTAAGTCTTCAATCAGTAATATATATATATGTTTTTTTTTTTTT
>VWYK01069808.1:3133-24228 GCA_013399775.1 Semnornis frantzii
GCCGCCCCGCGCCCCGGGGGTGCACCCCAGTCCCCGGGGGGGCGGTGCCCCGTGCACTGCTTCCCTCTCCGAAGGCAGCATCTCACTCAGGGGGGATGCCGGAGCCTGCGTTACCGAAGGAGCTGCCCACAGCCCGCTCCTGGGGCCGTGTCTGAATCCTTCGGTGTGACTCCCGGTGAACCCCACCCCCCGCCTCCCGGGGTCCGCCGCCGCGTCCCCACCNGCGCCGCGCGCCGAGCCCGGGGCAGGCACCGCCGCGGCGGGGCGGGGGCAAAGCCTTGATGAACAATTCTCTCAGCCAATCACCGCACGGCGTGCCGCACGGCGCGGCGTAAGCCCCGCCCCCAACTCTACGCATGCTCTGCCGCGCGGTAGGATGGGAGTTGTAGTTCCTTAAGGTCCGGCGCCCTCTGTGGGCGCTTTCATTTAATTGCTGACTGAGATTTTTCACCTCTTTCTTTCAGTTTTTTTTTTTTCCCTCCCAGTGTTGGAGGACGACGGCGGCAACCCCCTAGGCCGCTCAGCCTGCTTGCAGAGCCTCTACAATCATGGAAGGGGAAGTCTTGCAGTCAAGGCCTGACCCTGCCTCATGGGCCTCAGAGCCATGGAGCACCTCGATGACACAGCGCCTATTGGTACTTGTGCCATCAGGGTGCTGAGCCTGGGTCATGCTCAGCAATCTGCTGGCCCCTGATGTGGGCATGCAGGCCTCATCTCCATCGTGACACCAGGCAAAGCCATGTCCCGCTCCCCTGTGACATGGGTTTGGGGTGAGTCACTGCAGGTAGGGCAGGGCTTCCTCTCCCGGCTGACTAAGCCTGGCCCCAGGGAAATTGGGGTGCACTGGGGTGACACAGCTCTTTTGGGTGGGTGCTAGCAGGGGTGCACGGCCTTGATGATCCCAGATGGGCTCAGTGGTAGACAGAGGGAAGGGATCTGATGAAATGTACGGCTCCAAGGCTTGACAGAGGGTGATGGAGAGGACAAAGACAGGTTGGGTAGGAGCTCAGTGCTGCTGAGAAGGAAGAGGAAGGCTGAATTAAGCAGGAGCTCATCACTGCTGAAGAGAAAAAGGAATGCCATATCAGGCAGGCACTCACTGCTGAGGAAGAAAAGGAAGGCCACCAGATCCCATTCAGCTATGCCACTCTGGCACTGCACACCCATTCATCACCATCTCCCTCTTGCCAGAGGAAGGCGCGGGGCAGGAAAATGGAGGCTGAAGCACAAGGTGTAACCTGACCTCCTAGGGTGCTGTGGCTATTTGAGGACCGGGCTTTGGCTGAGGCAAGCCTGGGCAGTGGGTCAGGGTCTGCGCTTGCTCCCCACCCCCTAGGGAGGGAGAAGGGCAGCAGTGAGCTGACTCTGCTTTCTAGGACAGCACAGGAGGGACAGACGCTGCTTTGGGCCACCCCATCCCCAGAGAGTGGGAGATTCCCTTTATTTAGAAGCGGTTCCCTGCTCTCCCCAACCTCATTTCTTGCCAATAGGAAAGCAAGGCCACTTCCCAGCCACCAACATCAGCACACAGGCAGGCAGAGCGATGCTTTCTGCTTTTATTCAATTAATGCAGCAATCTATACAAGAAAAATAATAATGAAACCATGAAATTCCAAACCCTGACAGTGAAGAACCAAATTCTTCCTAAGAATCAACCAGAATTAAAAGATTTCCCCACCCCATGTCAGACTGTACATAAAATAATCTCTGCCCCATTTACAGCGTTTCACACAGTACTTCTCGTATCTCAAACTTCAGAACTGTACAACTTTGTTACAAACCACGCTTTTTCCTAGGAAAAGCTTACAGGAAAAAAAAAATATTGCCACTTTTGTATTTTTTATTCATTAAAAACAAAACAAACAAAAAAAATCAGAAAAAAAAACCCAAACTGAAACAACAACAACCAAAAAAAAAAAAAAAAACCAAAACCACAAAATTAAGTCAGCCAGAACTCATTAAGTGTGGGCAAGTACACAGGAAGGAGCAGAGATGCTTCTCAGATGAAGATTTCTCCTCCCAGCTGGGAAAGGGAACACTTTTAGCAGATAAAAGACTGTTTGCTGCTGGCAGGGGTCAAAGCTACCCCTCACCAAGCCTTCCTCCTCAAGGCATGGCAGCCATTTTGACCCACAGGGTGAGAGCTGAGTAACAACAGCACCAAAAGCCAACAGCCCAAGATCAAAGTTTGGCTTACGAGGCTGCTGGCTCACTCTGGAGCCTGGGATAAGCCAGGGATTGGCATGAGGATCGCAGCTCCCAGGTGTCACAGCTCTCCCCTAACAGCTGGATCAGAGTTCAGGTTGTGAAGTCAGATGTGGCAGCCCTGGGTTTCCCTGCTGCAGGCAGTCTGCCTGCCAAGCCCAGCCAGGCAGGAACCTGCTGGCAGACCGACAGCCTCTCCCTAAGCCAGCTTACCTCTTCCCACCAGCAAAAGGCCTTTCCTCCTCTTCCTATGGACAAAGGAAGCCCAGAAAAAAGCTTTGGTTCCATCACCAGATCTTCTGAAGATATGGGTAACAGCACAAACCCCAGCTCCTCTTCCTGTTTGCAGAAAAGCACTAAGATAGGGCTGAACCCCACCTCCCTCTCCCTTGCTTAGGAAGGGCAGTTCTCATGGTGTGGGCTGTGGGTCTGGGTACATGGGATGCTCACACTGGACACAGCCTTACTCCCACCTTCAGGCTGAGTTACATGAACAACACACTGAGTGGATGAAGAGGTCAGAGCACACCATCAGACAAACACAAGCCAGTGAGGTCAGGTCTGTGCATGAGCTTGTCCTGTGGAGCAGATGGGGAGAAGTTTAGCCTCCAGATTGGAGCTCACCATTCTCCACACCAGACCCATGTCAGCACCCTGACCCAAAGCCTGACGCAGCAGGTGACACAGAGCATGGGCATCAGCAGTACTTTTAAGCCACAGTTTCACAGGTTACAGCACGGGATCTAGAGATCTGGATCCATGTGGGAAATGTATCTTCTGGTTTCAAACCAAGGTTTCACTCTGATGTTGTTCAGTGCAAAAAGAGTTAAAAAAGCATGTTATCTACACATATACATCTGTGTGTATAGAAAACATCTGTACAAGTGGGGAAGGTGGCCTGCCGACACACCAAGGGTTCCTCACCCAAGAGATACTATGGGTCAGACCAGTTGTGTCCCGCCCACTCTCTCTCCAAGGTGTCGAGTCCCAACCAGTCACGCTGAAAATGAGAACAGGTGACTGGAGAGTGGTTCTGGTAAGGAGCTGCTCCTGTCCCTCCAGCCACAGCTGCCAGCTCAGACCTGCTGCACAGATACAGGGCAGAGGGGAGGGAAGGAAGAATGGGAGAGGTCCTGATCATGGCATGAGGAAACAACAAAGGAAACCAGGAGAGGAAGGACATCTGTGTATGTACAGACTGCACAAGGACTGGGATGAGGATGGCTGGTACTGGGCTAGAGGCAAGGCCTCAGGATGCCTTGTTCAGCCTTCAGTGGAGATATAACCAATGCCTCATTCCACAGGAGCCATGCTCTGGGAAGTGGCCCCAGAAATGCAGGTTGCCTCCACCTTCATTTTGAGTTGAAGCATCAGGATACAGCATCCATACGGCAGAGGGAGGAGTAAAACTGGGAAGTGCTGGGAGGGGTAGAAGAGCAGGCTGCAGTGCCACCATCAGCAGTGACCACAGCAGAGCCTGACACCAAGGAGGGTGTGAGGCATGTCTAGGATGAATCCAGAAAGACAATTAGAAACAGCCACTGCCAGGCGTCCTGCTGGCATTCTCAGGCTTGCTGGAGATGTCTGCAGCAGCCACAAGGAGATGGGATTGCTCCATGCATGCGGTTTTGCTATCAGGGGAATGCCAACATTCCCAAAACAAGGGGTCTGTAGCCAAGAGCTGGCCCAGATGCTATACAGAAAGCTGGGAGGGTGAGCAATACAGCTTCAAAGCTAAGCATGGTCTGAAAATGGTTTGTTAAAGGTTTCAGAAGCAGCAGAACTTTCAGATCTCTGGGCAGACAAGACAGGGTACTTTGAAGACTAACCACAAGGCTGTGCCCATTCCTCCACATCGAGCCAACGAAGCTCCCACCAGGAAAGGACTTGGATAATCGGAGACAGACACTGGAGACCTCACCTAAGAACACTCCCTGCGGATCAGCAGCGCTGAAGGTGGTGGTGACTTCCTTTGCACCGTGATCACTAGATCCAGCCTGAGCAGTGACCCCAACAATGGGCGAATATCAGGAGCTGCAGAAGCCAGTGGAGATGGAAAAGAACACCAAGACCCAGATGTCAGCAAACCTGCTCAATGGCCAAGGAACGATGCCCTGGAGTGCTGGGTGCTGTTTGGTTTTTTCTTCTTCTGACTGGGTGCCCCTCAAGACAGCAGCAAACTGGTTTCAAAATATATTACATCTTTTTATTGCCAAGCGTGCAGACCGTGAAGTGTGTGGGGAGAAGGACACAACACTAAGAAAAACTACAGTTTGAGGGAGGCCAAAGCAGTAAAAATTGAAAAAATAAAACTACTCCTTACAACTGCCAACACTTGTGTTCAAAGAATCAGTTGGAGGAAGGTTCTTAAAAATGTGGTTCTAAATATGGTGTTGGGCCCCAACTTTTGACAATGGTGAGGCTTCGGTCCGAGCTAATGCAAACCAGGTGGGAGAGGAGGAGAAGCTGGAAGCCTTCCTAACACTAACTCCATGGGGCCAAATACCCAATTTTCAGTGTTTTCCGTAGCAATCAGAAAATTCCCTACAGCAGGAAGCCAGAAGGAGGCAGGCAACTACTGCAGCACTTGGAACTGGGGCCAAACTAGACCCTTGCAGCATCTTCACTCCCAGAGCCAGCCTTGGAGGGGACAGACCACAGCCCAGCTGCCTGCCTTCTCTGAGCCCAGGGCAAGAACTGGCTCCTGCAGGACACAGCAGGTCCCTCTGGATAGGATGTTGCACCAGGATGCTGCATCCTCTCAACTCTCTCCATGTAAAAAGGGCAGGGGACCGAAAGCCAGTCCTCCAGGCAGTGGAGGAGAGCTCTTCTTAGGGGGCCCAAAGGCAAGAATCCTCAAGCACAGCATCTCTCCTATTCCCCTCTGCTATCTCCAGCTCTGGGAAGCAGCAAGGACTCAATGCGGTCACTCACTCAGCAGCCCAGGGGGGCTCCAGTATGGACCTCAGGTCTATGCTGGGCCAGCCTCAGCTATGTTTCCTTCCTTAACCAAAATATCCCCCATGGTCAGACCAGCATTGAGAAACCAGAGCTCAAATACATTCTTCTTGGAGAGGGCAGCACAGAGACACAAGGCTGTGAGCCCAGACTGGCTTGGGAAAAGGGACTGGAAAGGAAACCTATGGCATTTAAGACTGGAACTAAAGTGCAACAAAAACATCCTAAAACCCTTTGAAATCAATTGCAGCAAGAGAGGTCTGCAAAGCTTCACACTTCCAGTTACTGCAGGGCACCTTTACAACACAACCCAACAACAACTAGGTAAGAGCAGACCAAGGAGCCCTTTGGTGAAGCAAAAAAACATGAGGCCACCAGAGAAAGTTTCAGCTCCTGGGGTCAAACATCATATTTAGAACATTTGAAAAGGAAGGAAAAAAAACAACCCAAAACCAAAAAATAAAAAAACCCAACCAAACATCAACAACAAAAAAAACCCCAACCAAACTAAACCCAAAAACACAATTCTTGAATCTTGCGCAACAAAACAGTTAAACTTTTTGGTGTTTTCAAAAGAAATCCCAACAAACAGCCTGGCATAACTTTGATCTGCTTCCTAAGGGAGAGATGCCCATTTGACCCATGACTCAGGACACCATGTGCACTGGACATGTTCCATCCTTATGTATGTCCTAGCGTTCCTCCATTCACAAAAACAAATCACTAGAGCCTTCCTGTTTACTCTTCAGCTTGAAAGGAAAAACCAAAACTGAAGCTAGATGGAAGATAGCCAGAAGGAGGAGAAAAGTTATCACAGACTGGAAGCCAATCTCATCAGCTCCATGAGCCTGGAAAGTGCAATCCTCAGTGTCGCCTCATTTTAACTTTCCTAGCTGGGCTGCCATCTTCCTCTTCCTCATCACAGTCCTCTGTGTACTCGTAAGACCTTCGCCAATAGTTCTCGGAGCTGAAGTTGCTCCTTCTCCTGTGTTTTGGTAGGAGGACCGAGCGCCTGTTCTCCTCTTTATCCATCTCTAGAATCCGTGGCCTGTGGAAAAGGAAAAAGAGGGAGTGAGAGCACATTCAGGGTAGGATTTGGGTGTTCCTTGTGCAGGCATCAGCTGCAGTTTTGCATGCTTTGGGCGACACGACTGACAGTTCCCACACTGCTCATTCAGTGCTAGGCACTCAGCAGAGCACAAACACATCACCAAGCTGCACTTCTCACATGGAGGCTGAGAGCTTTGCTTTTGATGGTGCAAAAAAGAACCAACTTACCCCCCAGGACAAGTTTTGGTCTCTACTTCCACCTTGAACACTTCCAAACAGTGCTGTCACCTCTTTGCAGGTGCAGTCTGTGGCCCCAAGAGTCATCCCTTGAGCAGAGAGCTCATAGCATAGAGCTGAGCTCCTTTGTGAGTTGCCGGGGTGCTTGTGGGGTAGGACCAAAGCACAGCTCCAAACTCCATCCTCTCACTATTGTCTCAAACATCAGCACAATCACTGCACATTAGTGCAATTGTTATTTCTGCAAAGCTGCCTCTGCTCTCACTCGGTGGTAGGACTGTGCTGGGGAGCTGCAGAGCTCTTATTTAATCCTAGGTGGCAAGTGTTGTGTTCCTCTAAGAAACTCCACTAATATCTGTGTTATTTTCTTACATTATACCAGAGTCTTTGAGGCCAAATGAGGATAAAAAGCAGGTTTTTAACACCCATCTGCTGCTGGAGTCTGTGCAAGTCCTGCCATCACCCTGATCAGGTCACACCAGGCTGAAAAACAGCTCTCTGGGATCTGCAGATTTGTCTTGCATGGTCACTTCTCTAATCGCACACCAGCCCAGTGTGTGCTCAGTGGGAAGCCTTCATCTGCAGGCTAACCTCTTCTTGAGTTACCTTCCCAGTCAGTCAGAGTCCGGGTGAATGAATACAGCTCATAAACAAGCCATCCCCACCCTCTGGGACAGGTTGAAACATGGGCTGGGACCACAGAGCAGCCAAGCCCCAAGACCAAGCCAATTGTTGGTTTTGAGGTGATGCAGACAACATTGTCTTGATCCTTGAGAAGCCTTGGAGCTGGAGAACAGCAGGAATACCTGACGACAGCTGGCCGAGTGGCTGCTGCTCACGGCTATCACTGCCTTCACACAGGGCACGGCGGTGTTTAAGGGAAGCCTCAAACTCAAGCTGTCTGAAACCTCAGCAAGGAGCTCCCCTGAAGGTCAGGTTTAAGCACTCACAGTCTGGTTACACGTGAAAAAAATATTCAATATACAGCTCTGGAACCAAAACAGGACTGAGAAGCAGCTTCCCAAGAAGGTCTCCACGTTTCCCAGATAGCAAACTGTCAACGTTCTCTCCCAAGACTGCTTTCATAATACAGTTTAATGCAGCTGCACAGGTTGCTTGGCAATAGAGGTCAAAAATAATTAGCTGCAGGGAAACTATTGTTCTGAATGACTGCATTATCAAGACTCAGCCAAATCTATTGCTTCTTCATTATGCCACTCAGAGGATAAACAATGTAAGCTGCTTACAGCCACAGCTTAGCTTCCACAAGGCTAGGAAGAACATAAAAGAACCTCCTTCTGATCAAACAGATCTGGACACCGCAGAAAACACCCAGGATGTGCAGACTAGGATGTTTTCAAGTATGCTGCACAGCCTCTCTTGTCAGAGACCCAGAGATACCATCCCAAACATTGCGCTGAGGAGAGATCATCCTACCTGTGAGCAGCATCAGGATCTGCTTTGCGATGGGACCGCTTTGGTTTCAGGATCTGGTCCCTGTTGCTTCCTGACAGACGGTCAGAGTTATAACCTGGTGGCAACACAGAGCTACTCAAGGATTTTGTTTCCAATCGAGGTGCATCTAGTCTTGTTCTGCAAATATTTAAAGAGAAAAGAGAATTTGCAAAGAGTTTTTACAGAACCACCACCAGTGTGCTGCAGCAGACGTCTGTCCTTGATGTGCTGAAGCAGAACCCTCGGTCCCAGCTGCACGGCTGAGGAAGAGGGTCAGGACTATCAGACTCAACTGCAAAAGGAGTTGCAGCTATTTGGTATTAGCAGTTTCAACCTTTGCTGCCTTGGTTAGAGGGAAGAGGAAGGCTTAGGGACAGATGCAGTCATGAGGTGAAGGCAAATGGCACTGGGCTGCCTGCAATCCCAGCTCCAGGACACAGCCTAGACGTCAGAGCCCCTGTGAAATCAGTGACTCCTCAGTAACTCGCAGCTCCAGTTAAGCCACCTGGGAGATGCCCTGCAAAAATCCATCATCACTTACAACAGTAATAACTGCTTCTATCTGGGAACTCCCTCCCGTCTCAGGATCTTGTGGGGTCAGGTATTTCTCGGCTTGACTAAGAGGCTTGAAGAATCAAAGTACGAGTCAGAAGAAGGTCTAATAAACAGAGGCTGGACCACATCCTTTCCAGCACCACAGCACATGCTCAAGCTACACCTGAGAGCCAGCACAACTCATCTCAGAGCAGAATTGTCACTGGCACAGGGATGACCGCAGCCATGCACTCGTGGAAGGAGGCAGTAGGTTGAACAGCATCTTATCAGGGCACTATCACCGTCTGCAAGCACAGCGGTTAACACTCAGCTCACAAGCTTTGCTGAAGTTTATTTCAAAACACAGACAGAAGCTTATCACACTGAAAGGTGGTGCTGGTGCTCCACAGTTGCAAATTTCAGGAGGATCCAAGCCACTTCCCAGAAGGAAGGGTACCCTGATGTTACGGCTGCAACTTGTTTTCCTCCTTGCCATCAGGGATAAATATTGAAGCGATCTAGGTAGAAGAACAGGGTGCTCTCTAATACTGAACTTTAGCTCCTTAGGTTGGTTTCCACAGAAGAATCCCAATCTAAACTCCCATTACGAAGCACATCCAGTTCCAAGCTTCCTCTCTGCCCTCGAGGAGAACCTCTGAAGTTAACCAGGATGATGCCAAGCTGGCACAGCAGTCCAAATCTGCCAAGAATGCCAGAAATGAGAAACACTTCTGCAGGCATCTGCCAGGCTGGAGCCAGCACTAGCCCACAACATCATCATCCTGAGTGGTTCTCGGTTCCAGGACTGGGCCAAAGCCATCCAGAACACCAAAGGCATCACAGGCCTGCAATTAAAACAAACCAACCACCAAACACACTGCAAGGGCAAGGGAACACCAGCCATGCTTTCTGCCCATGGAGCAACACAGGTGGGAGCTGCACGAGCAGGGATGAGGACAGGCTGTAGTAAAATGGAGAGAAAATTACCTACCAGAGTTGGAGTAATTCCCTGATGTAACTGCTTACAAATGGCAGCAGAAGACCTCTAAAATGACTTTCAAGATCTACGTCAGTAGTTCTCACTTCCATCCTCTACCTCTTTCAGCGTCTCATGAAATTCAGAGCATACTTACTGCCTCCTCAGTCTCTTGCTCAGAGCACTTCCTAACCTTGCTGGCTTCCCTGCAGCCCTGCACTCCAAGACTCAGGGAATGCTGTAATCTCATCCCACTACAGCACTGAAGTGTTTCTGACCTACTTGGTAACCACACCACACTCAAGCATCCTGCAAAACCCAGCTGCTGCTCCAGCTCTCGCAGCTTTCTTCTGCTACTGCCAGCAAATTCCATCTCTAGAATCACGCAGAGCTGAGGCAAGTGCAGGTCCAGACTCAAACCTCAGGAGGCCCAGACAGCTCTGACAGCCTGTTCAGTGCCCAGTATCCCAGCTCCAAGCTGTGGCAAAGTTTATGCTTCTCTATGACCCAACTGCTCTTATCCCACCAGAAAACTCAAGGCTGATTCACACAGACTGACAGAACCACTATGGTTGGAAAAGATCTTCAAGAAGAAATCCAACTATTACCTAACCCTTCTAGGGCCACTACCATACCATACATATCCTTATATACTGTATCAAGATGGTTTTTAAATACCTCTAGGAATGGTGATTCAATCACTTCCCTGGGCAGCCTGTTTCAGTCTTTGAGAACTCTTTTGGTATAGAAGTCTTTCCTATTGTCTAACCTTAACCTCACCTGGCATAAATTGAGGCCATTTCCTCTTGTCATATTATTTGTGACTGGTGGGAAGAGAGGTGTGGACATGGCACTCTGGGAGGTAGTTTAATAGCCATGATGGTGTTAGGTTGGTTGACACCTGGTCTTGTCTTAGAGGTCTTTTCCAAACAAATTAACTCTATGATTCAACAGTTCTGTAAAAGAACAACACCCACCTCTCTCCAACATCCTTTTGGGTAGGTGTAGAGAGCCAGAAGGTCTCCCGTCAGCCTCTTTTTCTTCAGACTAAACAACCTCAGCTCCCTCAGCTGCTCCTCATTCTCACCACCATGACAAGGGAGAGGAGTCTGATGAAGCTGCTGGTTGTTGCCGTGCCTGTCAAGGCTACCAGAGGAAGCAGCACTTTCCTGGTTACATAACAGACCATTTCAGACTGCACACCAAGTCTCGTGATGCCGGAGCAGGGGGTGGCACTTGCTGCAGCAAGCCGTGGCGCGGGGACGCCAGCGTGGACAAAGGTGACAGCAGCCCTGCTGTGTGTGCATGCGTGCAGAAGGGCCCTGGCCGCCCCCACGAGGGAGAAGCAGCAATTAATGAGCTCTGCTTGGCAGCCATCAGAGCAAACCCTTTGGCAAACAGGCCTTCACCAAGCACCCACTAGGGCTGCTGAGCTCGAGGGAGGTTACATACGAAGAACTACCAGGGGGGTTTCCACTTCGCTCAAGAGAAAGGAAAAAAATAAATCCTGCTGTGGTTTCAGTCTCCCTGCAAGTCCATTCAGCTCATGGCTGGCTGGCTATGACTGGGCTGAGACTCTGCTGGTCTGACACTGAGCAAATTGGGGTCCTAAACAGAAGGGCACAGCTACAGAAGAAACCACCATCTCTATTATGCCAGGTTTTCTCTAACGCAGGCAATGACCAATGACCCGAGAAGATACTTTATCACTCTCTACAGCTACCTGAAAGGAGGCTGTAATGAGGTGGGGGTTGGTCTCTTCTCCCTAGTAACCACTGATAAGACAAGAGGAAATGGCCTCAAGTTGCACTGGGGCAGGTTTAGGCTGGAAATTAGAAGAAACTTCTTCACTGAAAGGGTTCTCAAACTGAACAGGCTGCCCAGGGATGTGGTTTAATCTCCACCCCGGAGGTGTTTAAAAGAGACAAAGATGTGGTGCTGAGTGGCACAGCTTAGCAACAGACTTGTCAGAATTACAGAATGGTTGGACTCAATGTATCTTAAAGGGCTTTTCCAACTGAAGTGATTCTGTGACTCTAACTTGCCACAGAGTTAGTGTCACATAGAGGCCACAGAGCTGTGTCTAGCATGGCCACAGCTCTATGGCCATGCTAGACACAGTTCTGAGAGGAGCTAACAGGCTTTGTTTGTTCAGCAGTCATGGACTAGGTCAACCAGGTTCATCTCAGCCAGCTAGGTGCTCACCCAGTTGCACTTTGAGGCTAGGCTGAAGTAGCCTGCAGAGGCTGGCAAAAGCAAGAGGTGGAGGCAGTTGAAGCAAGCAAGTTACATACATGCACCAGTTTGGGCAGCTTTAATTTATTTAGCCAAGCCTGTCTTTTCCAGGGAACTGGTCCACAGCCTAGGACAGGCAGCTTCTCCATCCCAAAGCCCAACAAAGCAGCTATAGCACTTGGAGATGTTTTCCACTGGTGCTTTTCATTGGCTCCAGTAACCAACATGGTGAATGCCATAAGAACTTTTTAGTTCTTATGGTATCCCTCTCACGTTAACCCTCACATGGTGGCAACTAGCAATCAGGTGATCTGGTTCTAATCTGTCTTTTACCTCACTCTATCACCTGCCACACCTCATCCTACCTTCCTGGGTCTCTGATTTTGCCTGGCTCAGGATTGCTCTTTTTCCTGCCTTCATTTCACGGGCCTCTCTAACCAGAGGTCCAACTCCAGTCTTCTGGCATCATGCTGTATCTTCATGACTTTGCCAGACTTCTTTGAAATCAACTAAGTCTTCTGAAATCTGAAAGCTTGGCAAGTCTGAACCTAGACCACTTACTTGGGCCACCACTGAAGGCCTGACATCAATGCCCATACTTTTGGCTGGGCTTACAGGACTCAAGTTTTGTGTTTTCACTCACAAAAAGATTTCTCAACAGTAGACTGACTACTAACACGTCCCGAGACATAAGCAACATGGGTTAGTGCGTGGAGGCAGAGTTTTTGGTCTCCTAGTAGAAGGAAGTGATGAGAGAGGACATTTTTGGGCACAGAAAGAGGTTATACTGAAGGAGCTTGAGGTGAGGATTTTTTTCTCCATTTTCTTAAAAGCTCTACAAACAAGCATTGGTTGATGAAATGACATCAAGACAGCAGCATCTTCTGAAACAGTTTACAGAGCTTGGCTCCCAACGCAGCTCTCTAGAGTGATCACTAAATGTATTGCCCATGTTTCCCTTCAAAGCCAGCAACTTCATCCTTCTTGCAGGGAAATGAAAGCCAAGCTACTCAAAAAAAAAACCCAAACCCAAAACAAAACAAAAACCAAACACAAAAAAAAACCAAAACAAACCCACAACACACACCACAACAACAAAATTTTATCTGCTTTATAGGAGATTCTTCATCACAAGCATCAGCTTCAAAGCACTGCCCAGGTAGCTCATGCAGGTGGTATCAGATGATCAGACACCTGAATACACAGTCCCAAACAAGAGAGTCTGAAATCCTATCTGTTTAGAGTTAGGGAGCCAGTGAAAGGCAGGTGTTTGGGTATGAACAGAACTTGCAAACCCAGACATGACAACAAAGTTCTGCTGCACAGAGCCAAGAAGTGATTAACTCTGCAGGAACGAGTTCCATCTACTTCCACCAGCTAAGCGATGGATATTGTGAGACACAAATGAGCATCAGTGACATCTAATCAAGATGTGAGATCAAGCCATGAATTAACAAGCAAGACAGTTTTTCAAGTGTTTTCTTTAAAAGCACCTTAGGAAATATCACAACACCACATTCAACTCTGACTGTCTGGAGGCCTTCGGCACTTACTTTCGAAGGATGATGACAGCTCTTCTCTCCTTGATGTCCTGTGGTCGGATGCAGTGTGTAATTTCATCAGCTGCATACCCACTGACAACAAAAACACAAAGCTACAGTCAGAAAGATGACAGGCAGAAGCAGAGAGCTGTTTCCAGCCACAATATTAGCCAGACATTTCTTAACTTCCACCAGGAATTCCTCCTCCAAATATCATTCCCCAGGCACACAGGAGACAGACTTACAGGAAGGAAGAAACTTCAGGAAAGAATGAGGACAGTCAGGGTTTTTTTTTTTTGAGTCATACTTTTAGGCTACATCAGAGGCTAAACCAGCACCTGCCACAACACTGTGAAATAAGAGGTGCAGAAAACCAGTTTATGGAGTGTCAATTGAACCAATTCACTTAAGAGATTAGGAACAGGGTGGGGAGGGGGGAAAAAAAAAAATCAGCACGTTGCTCCAAAGAAACAACTCGTGCATGTTCCTGAGAAAAAAACACCTCTGGAGGCTGAGATATGTAGCGCACCCAGACACAACCACGCACCAGGGTTGATGAAAACCTGGTTAGTTGAGAAAGCAGTGCAGTGGTGGCAAGAGTTGAGTGTCTCACCCCCCAACCTGGGCACAGATGCTGCTGTCTCAGCACCATCTCAACTTCCCTCTGTGTGGCACATCCTCAGACAAGGCACAAACATCACCCTCCCCAGCACAGCCCAACACAACACACTTTGGGTAACCTTCAAATCCAGACTTGCCCACCAAACTGTGCCCCTAAAAACACCCTGCCACAGGGCTCACAAGGTGAGAAAGTTCTGGGTTGTGGAAAATTACACCAGGCTCAAGCAGCTACACCGCAGTAGCTGGCTTTGGCAGAAGGGTTTTGCTGTATGAGATGACTTCACCTACTCCATGCTCCTAGGAGACTGGAGGAAAGTCATGGCCGATAAGGGCTCCAGCTACCCACAACACAGAGGAGTGGGCTTTGGCAGCTGTTTATCTCCCAGGGTACAACACACCACATGGCAGGTGCGAGGACAGCAGCCATCACATCTGGTGGGACACACAACCCACCTTGCCAGGAGCACACCTCCTCACTTGCATGGGTGCTAAGGAGCTAGTCTGAGAGGTGGGTCTGCCCTCTACCTGCTGTTTGGAGAGTGGCTGCTCACCAAAGAGCCTTCTAGAGTCCACTGCAGGGAAAAGAGAAGTTAAGCACCATCAGGACCTCCTGAAATGGCTGACAAGGACAGGAATGCCTTTGAAAGGACTCCGGAGAAGGCTGCTCAAGCCACACAAAACCAGGCTGGTTTAACCCGAAGCACAAATAACCAAGCCTGCTCTCCCCACAGAGCGTTAGCATGAAGCTGCTGTCAGCCAGCCATCAGCCAGCCCTGCAGCAGCACGGCCTGGGTCACTGGCTTGCAGGTTATTGAGGACACTGTGAGCGGCTCACGCACACACAGGTCTGCTCTGGGGACAGGACCGGGTTTCCTTTATCTGGTTAGGTAACCCACCCACTCGCCGAGCAACGCACACGTCTCCGAGATGGATTCACTGCTTGGAGAAGAGAGTTCACAAGTCTATAACCTGGCCAGTTAAAAGAGAGGTTGATGATGTCCATCCCGTCCATCCCCTCCATCAGGCTGGGCGCTGCAGAACATGACAACCTCATGTGAAGGAGTTTTTAACGTTGCTCCCTCATGTTGCAGGAATATCTGCGTCAAGCTCCGGTGACTGCATTAACATCACCCACATTAACGTTCACCTCAGCGCATCCTCGGTGACACCCTGAGCGGCAGGGACAGGCCTGCTTCCAGACCTGTGCTCTCCATCACCAGATGACAGCCTGGTCCCTTGTCCTCACCCCCCCAAAGCCAAAACCCACTTTCCAGCTCACTTTCAGAGCAGTACCACAGACTCACAGAATCATTGAGGCTGGAAAAGATCTCTGAGATCATCAAGACCACCCTATAACCTAAACACCATGACCAAGCACAGCTTGTGGTCCCAGATACCACAGTCCTGGTACCACATCCAAGGTCCTAATGGTGACCCATCAGTCTGTCCCAGTGTCACACTAGTGTGGGAAGCCCCAGTAGACAATGATGGCATCTCTGCATCAACCCCCCAGTAAAGGGCTTCTCACAGGCACGAGGCAGAGAAATGGAGGCAAAAGATTATTTGGTTGTATTCTGCTTTGTGCCAGCATGAACTCACCCACTGCCCAGCCTTGCCACATCCTGATGATGGGTGAAGGGGCAGACACTGAACCAAACTGATACTGAGGATCTATTCAAAGAACTTGAGATCTTATCATGAGATAAGAGACACCCCCCTCAAATCACTGCCCATGGGAACACCTAAGCATGACATCTGCAGCCTGGAGCATTTTCCAAAATACAGGGAGATGGAGATGCTCTCCACACGCTCTCCCAACTAATAGCCCAACTCCTACATAATCTCTCATATCTTACACCCCAAAGTCCTCCCTGAGAATCTTTTTCAGTCTGGAAGAGCTGCTGCTCAGCCATAGCTGATCCACATGGAGATGAAAGCAGATTTTTTTTCATACAAGCATCACCAGAAAGGAGGCCCTGAAGCTGTGTGGAGTCTCCAACAGGAAATACTGCAAGGGGCTGATGATGGCCAGGCCAGCTCAGAGGCAGAGACCTCACAATGTCCCATGAGAGGGTTTGAGCAGCTTGAGGAGCTTGCTCATACACCAGGAAAACCACAGATGCAACACCAACCAGTTCAAGCAGAGCTTGAAGAAATCTATTTGCCTCATCACCACTGGCACTCACAGAACTTCCTCCGTGCCAACTGCCTGTTCTGAGGAATCAGACCTTTCTGGAAAAACACCTAGTCCAGGCGGTTGTGAAGAGATTCCTCCAGCTGGAAAGAAAGTAGGTTCACTCACCAGAGACTGCTACCACCAGGTAAGCCTCGAGACAAGAGGAGAGACAAGCATCATGGTGTTTCTACTGCTCTTACAAACAGCAGGGAGAGGCCCTGGAGCGCTCACCAGCTGCAGAAGGGAAGCCCGTATGGTGTTCGATCTCTCAGAACCTGGCAAGTGTTATTTTTGGTCATTTACTCCTCTGGCTGACTGCAAGTACACTATTTCCAACCAAGGTGTTAAGATGCAACACCTGGCAGTTAAACAAAAGCTGGCTGATGGCTCAGATTCGCTCCCTGCAACAGCGGTTGTGGGGTAGGGGTCTGGCTGGAACCACCAGCCCCAGCTGGCTCTGCAGCCCTCCAGCTGGCTCCCTTTCTTTTTCCTGCCTCACCATTTGGCAAACCACATGTTCCCCAGATGAACAGGCACATTCCTCCATCTCTTCCCCACTGCTGCTATGGACTGATGCTCATCAAATTCCTGTTAAAGAAAATCCACAAACATGGTCTAGTCAGCAGGCACCCAATGGTCCACAGAACTAAAATCCAGCTCAACTCTGAAAAGAGCAGCACCTACAAGGGCAAGTCTTTCCCTCAGATGCAAAAGGAGAGGAATTGCATTGCTGAAAGACCAAAGGGCTTCTTTGCTGAAAGAGCAAAGGGCTTCTTAGTAGACCATGGGGTGGCTCAGCCTTTGTCCTACTGACAGAGGTGCCCAACCCAGCCAGGAGAACCTCAGTTCCACCTTTCAACACTAACCTGTCCTTTGAAGTCTGAATACTTTTCAGGGAATCTGAGGCAGGTTCAGTGTTTGAAAACTCCACAGACTGCTTCCCCCCTATCACAGAATGACAGAAGATCACCAAGTCTAATCCTCCTGCTGAGGTAGGTTTACCTAGAGGGTCACACAGGAATACACCCAGGAAGGTTTTGAATATCTCCAGAGATGAAGATTCTATCACCTCTCTGGGCAGCTTGTTCCAGGGCTCCACCACTCTTAAAGAAGTTTTATCCTCATATTTAGAAGAAGCTTCTTATGTTCAAGTTTGTGCCTTGTTACCCCTTGTCCTGTCACTGGGTACCACTTAAAACTGATTAGTCCCATCCTCCTGACACTCACCCTTTAAGTATTGATCAGCATTGAAGAGATTCCCCCCTTAGTCTTCCCTTTTCCAGACTAAAAAGACCCAACTCTCTCAGTCTTTCCCCATAGGGGAGATTTTCAGTCCCCTCAGCATCTTTGTACCCCTACAAAGCAAAATAAACAGGCAAATAAAGTCAAGAGGGGAATAGAGGCAGAGCCTCTCTTCAGTCTCCCTCCTGGGTAAGTACCTACAAACCAGAAGAACAATTTGGAATAGGCTGCTGAAACAGGCAGGCTGCCTGAACGGGACAGGCATGATCTGAGCAGAGTCTGAGAATGATGTGGGGGAAGATCTATGGGAGGCTTACCTCTTTTTTAGATCCTCAGGACTTCCACACAGTAACCCAACGTGTGTAGCCACCCCGGCTGCCCAGGAAAGGCAGGGTGCCAGCAGCAAACACTGACCCAGCACTATTTGAATCACAGACATTACAAGAATGCCATTTCTAGCTGCGCCGTTTCCGTATCTCCAGGGCAACTGCCTACAGCAACTGTTTACTGAGAGGAGAAAAAGCCAAGTTTGGAGACTTGACTTTAAACAGGACCAAGGACTAGATTTTGGAGATACCCTCCTGACAGCCTGCAACTCTCTCTGTTCCACCTGAATTGTTGGGGTTAGAGGGGAAATCTGGAGTCCAGGAGCTCGCATCCAGCCAAAATCGTATCATCACAGAACAATGACTTTGGCTGAATCTCTCTTAAGTGAGTGCTAAGTATCTGTTAATTGCCGTACCCAAACTGAACCAATCCCCCCTTTCAGAGACTCTACTATATGCTGGAAAGAGAATATCTAACCCCGATGAAGCTAAGGGAATGCCTGCAGAGGGTCAGAAAACAACCTCATTTGAGGGGGAAATGCTGTCTTCGCTTAATTTGTACAATTGCTCGGCCACGTTAACAAACTCATTACAGCACGCAGGTGACGCTGGCCAAAAACCCAAACACACAGGCCTGGGAACTGTCCGGTTCCAATTCCTGGAGCCCTGAGCCAGCTGCCTCTTCCCAGCAGTTTCATGAGACTAGAAAACATCATTCTCCGGTCCTGGAACACAGAAAAGCACCTCTACCTCCTCCCACCACTCTCCACTGCGAAGTCTTAAGCCTTCGAACATAAGGCCATAAGCCTTCCTGGTGTATTTGACTACAAGACCTCAGACTGACTCTGCTGGGATGTTTTTAAGCAAGAAAATGCTCTGTCCTAAAAAAAAAAAATCCCACCTCTAGCAGTGAAAGGAAGGGCAACTATTTACTCCAGCCCACCTGAGTAAAGGCAGCATAGGGGTTTACACTGGCCTCAAGTTGTGCCAGGAAAGGTTCAGGTTGGATATTAGGAAAAAATCCTTTACAGAAAGGGCTCTCAGGCACTGACACAGGCTGCCCACGGACGTGGTGGAGTCACTGCTCCTAGAGGGATTTAAAAGATGTGGTACTGAGGGGTTTGGTGGTAGTAGCTTAGCAGTAGTGATGGGATTGTGAGTTCAAGAGCAGCAGTTGGACTTGACGATCTCAAAGGTCTCTTCCTGCCTGGACAGTCATATATGATTCTATGATCGCTAGCAGGAAAAATCAGGGTATAAAGACTCCTTTCTGATGTCTTAAGTTGGGAGCAGAGAGACTGCCTCACACACGGCATTCTCCATCCCCAGGGATAGAGCTTGCTCTGCAGTAAAAGAACAGGTCCCCCAGGTCCTATTTCACAAAATGACCCTGACCTCGGCCCCCTTCAATGCACTAGAGATGAGAAAATGTCCTCAGCGCCGTTCCCGCTTCCCTCCGCAGCCTCCCTCATCCCTAATCCGAAGAAGTTACCTAACGCCGGGGGTACGGCCAGGATTAGTTAATGTTTGTGCAGTTTTCCCAGATAAAAAGCTCCCTGAGATCTGACTATTTATTATTGATGCCCCAGTCACCGGTGTGAGGCTGCCTGCTCGTGGGGGGAAAAATTCCTTCCCGAACCCTGCGGCGATCACTTTACAAGCCAAAGCAAGGGATTGTGTTACACAGCCTCGAGAGTCCTGAAAACCGACCTGGACCTTCACCAAACCAAAAAAACAAACCCCAAAACGAGGGTAGAGTTGGTAGCCTGGAGCGCTGCTGGTAGAGGCCAAGTGGTTCCGGCTCCTGACAGGGAGCACTCTGACCTTCAGGGACAGCACGGACTGGTGCTCGCCACGTCATGCAGCCCCAGCACCAGGCTTCAAGCCACCCTCCATAAAACCTGACCGCTGGTGGGTCCTGCCTAGCACCGGCCTGTCCCCTCACCCAGCAGGTACTGGGAGGCAGAGGGAACTAGGAAGCAGGCGTTTTCCAGAGCCGATCCCAGCTTTACTGCCGGCCGGCTGCGTGACCTTGGGCAGGTCATTTCACCTCCACTGTTCTTCCCTCGCTTGCGAGAACGCACATCAAGTCCTTGTGCCCGTGACATGCCACCCTTCCAAGTGACAGTCCCATGGAGCTCTGCACTGCGCTCTCTCTATACGCATGCAGTTTAGCATTCCCAGTTCACAAACTGGGAAGACGAGGCCATTCACACCTCCTCTCCACACTTAAGGTCAGGTGGGGAGGGACTGGCCCAGCTAAAAATAGACCCAGTAGCCCAGACCCAACCAGCTGCCATGCTCTGCCCGCTCTCAAGTAGAGGCTCCATTTTGTGCCTCGATGTGTTATTTTAACCATTCAGAGCAAAGCTCAGCTCCGCAGGCAGCCCAGCTCCCGACAGGACTCACCTCCAATCCCGTGGAGAGGCCACCCCCAAAAATCAATCACTCACCCAAAATCCTCATCCACCACAGCAGCAGGACCACCCCCCAAGATCACTCCTTCACCCCCTTCCACCAGAGCAAGGCCCTACGCGCCTACAGGCGAGTGAAATCAAGCCCGAGCCGCCGTCGGGGTGTGCATACGCCTGCCTCTGCCTTGTGATTCACGTTACACAACTGAACCCCGGCACGTTACCGGGAGGCCCCGGCAGCACGGGCGCGTTACCTGAGCACTGTGACGCTTCCCCTCTTGACGGGCAGGAAGAGAACGGGCTCGGAAACTCGGATGGGTTTGAACTGGAATTTACAGCCGAAGCAGAGCGCCGAGTCGCTGAAGAAGGAGACGGAGACGATGGGCCTCTCAAAGATATGGATGGGGTCCACGTGGGAGACAATGCAGCCCCCAGGCTGGTAGTCGTTGATGACGGCACTGTTCACAAAGCCCTCGGGAATCACCCGGTGCTCCACAAGCTTCCTGATCACCAAGTCGTGCACCCACTCAGGGATGGCATCCACTTCTCCCCGCGGGTACAGGCGCTCCTGGCCGGGGCCTCGTCTCTGCAGTTGAGACCCATAGGTGTAACCCTCCCCGAAAAAATACTTGTTCCGCAGCGGGGCCCGATCCACCGTGTGCTCCCTGTAGAGCCCCTTTTCCGCCCGGGACACCACGTCCTCGATGCGAGCTTCGATCTTGGCGCACTCCTCGGCGCTGAATAGCCGAAGCTGGCGGATGCCGCTTTTGACTTTCCGAGCTTCTTCTTCCTCCTTCTGCTCCTCGTAGTCGCTGGGCTCAGAACCGGAATCTTGGTGCCGCCGTTTGCGATCGTAGGGAGGTTCAGGGGGTTCGCGGGGGAGGCTGCCACCGCTGCTTTTGTGGCCGTCCCGGTAGGGCATCATGTGTTTGAGCTTCTCCCGCAGGTCCGTGTAGCCGGTGCCGGCCATAGTGCGTCCGCAAGCCCCCGCCTCTATCGATCCCGGCTCTGCAGGCGGCGGCTGGCGGCGGCGGCGGGGGACGCGCAGCTGCTATTCATGGCACCCGCCGCCCTACAGGAAGAGCCCCGGAGAAACAGGGAGGTCAGAACGGGACGCCACCCCCC
>VWYK01069808.1:24650-66305 GCA_013399775.1 Semnornis frantzii
GCAGTGCCGCCATGCCCCGCCTGCCGGCTCGGCAATGATTGGCCAAGGGGGCAGGCGCGAGCGGCCTGAGCTGGTGGCTCATTGGACGGGCGGCGCGGGGCCCTCACGGGTGAAAATTTGGGATGGCCGCTGAGGTGCCTGCGGGCACGAAGCAGGGCGCGACTGCCTCCTGGCGGGCGGGAGGAGCGAGACAGCTGGCGGGGGACTGAGTCCCAAAGGGGAGCTGCGATCCAGTAACGCGGCACCGGGCAGTCCGCCCTGGGACTGCCGGCGGCAGACCGAGGGACATGGCTAAGGGAGGCTGATGCATGGGGGAAAGGGAGGCGCAGGAACATGAGTAAACGGAGGCACGAGAGAAACTGCGGTAAACTGAGGCAAGGGATGGAGGAACTGGGGAACAGAGGTGAGGAAACTGAGAACTGAGGATGCAGGAAACTGAGGCACGGGGATGTGGTATCTGGGGCACGAGGAGAGTGAAAACTGGGACACAGGGTTGGGGGAAACTGAGGCACGAGAATGGGCGACCTGGGGCAGCCCCCCTTCGCATCACTGAGCGCAGCACAAAACCATGGATGCCAAGTCAGTCCAGCCTCGTGGCTGTGTATAAAACCTAAAGTACACCAGCGAGGGGATGCGGGGACAGTGACCACCAGCCAGGCGGGGGATATCCTGGGATCCTCTATCCCTGGTGCCAAGGGTCCATGGTGGGGTCCCGCTGGGCTCAGAGCAGGGTGATCTCACTGGGCGGCAGTGTAAGCCTCTTCTCCCGAGCACCCAGCAGCATCTCCATGTGTGCGGCCACCACGCGGCACAGCTCCAGACCCTGCCGAGGGAGACATTCTGTGTCACCAGCAAGGAAACCCCATCAGGACACCCCCAGAATCCTCCCATAGTGTCCCCTACCTGCTCCAGCTGGAGCTGGGTGATGCTCTGGGCCAGGAGGTCTCCCAGCGTAATCTCCACGTAGGGGTAGCTGGATCCGGCTGTCGGTCGCTGTGTCCGTGTTGACTGAATCTCCTTCAGTGAGAACTTGGCGATGGGCTCCTGGAGGGGAATGGATGGGGGTGGTGGTCCACATGCCCAGGGAACACCACTAAGGGTTCTGAGGACTAGAGCAGGTGCTGCTGAGAGCAGTATGGAGCCCAGCAATGCAGCCCCACTGCATGAGGTGGCATGCCAGGGCCAAACCTGGGGGTCCTATCTCCTGCAGAGAGGGACATCACCCCTCATCTGCCATCACATCTCATGGGGCCACCTGGCTTTTATCCCTGCAGAAGCAGCAGAGGAGATGTGGTCCTCACAGGACTGTGTGTCCCCCTACAAGTGCCCCCACCTACATGGGTCTCCTTGCTGAGGAAGTTAAGCCCATTCTGGTTGACAGCCAGGATGCAGGGTGAAACGATGGCATTGTTGCTGCAGCTCTGGATGTAGAAGAAGGATGAGCCAAACATGGGGTAGGCACTCAGCAGTCCTGCGGGGTGGAGGACAAGGTCTCAGTGCAGAGATCCATTGATATTGAAATTATTTCAAAATACCAGGGAACAAGTGATAGGACAAGAGAAAATGACCTCAAGTCACACCAGGGGATATTTAGGTTGGACGTAAGGAATAATTTCTCCCCCAAAAGGACTGTCAAGCCCCAGCTCAGGCTGCCCAGAGCAGTGGAGGAATCTCCATCCCTGGAGGGATTGAAAAGCCGTGCAGATGTGGTGCTGAAGGTCACGGTTTAATAGTGACCTGGCAATGATGGGTTAACAGTTGGACTTGATGATCCAAAAGGTCTCTTCCAACCAAAACAATTCCATAATTCTAGGTGCAGCATCTCACCGGCCCTGCAGCACCGCAGGCTTTGGGCCAGGCCAGGTTCTCCCCACAGAGGTGCCACTCAGCAGCATCATATCCCAGCCAGCATCTCATCTTTGCTGACATCACATCCCTATCAGCATCGCCTCCTGGGCAGCATCACATCCTCAGCGGCCGTGCATCCTCATGAGCATTGTGTCTTCATTAGGAGGTGACAATCAGCATCACATCCTCAGCACCATCACCCTTCCAGCAGCATCACATCCTCATTAGCAATGTGTCCTTATTGGCACTGCATCCCCAGCAGCATCACCTCCCTGTTACCATCACCTTCCCATCCCATGCCCACTCACCCAGGAACTGTGCCCTGGCCTGGTGGGCACTGAGTGCCTGGGCTTGCTGTGTGTGCTGGGTCACCATGTGGACCCAGGACTGGGCCTTCAGCAGACAGAAGAGCTGCGGAGGGATGTAGTCCTGCATCTCCCGCCTGCAAGGAGCCCATGGTCAGGGCCAGCGTTGGCCAGTAGGTCCCACACCCCATGGGGTGTCCCCCACCGCGGGCCGTACGTGGTGGGGATGTGGTGGCGGTCCTTGGCTCGGTGCTGGAGGGCAGCCAGCTTGGCCACGTGTGGAAAGTGCTGCTCTGCTGGCCTCGCCGGTGGCAGGACAGTGAACAGTCCCTTGAGGTAGTCAGGGAGAACCTGGGAGGGGACAGAACACAGGGGCACCGCTTGGGGATGGGGCACTCTTCAAGGGTGTGACACAGAGGTGGTCCTGGGGCAGTCCAGCAGGGTGGCCCGACCTGGTTGTAATGGACAGTGACGTAGAGCTCATTGTCAAACTTGAGGGGCTGGCTCCAGACCACACGCCGGCACCAGAAGGTGTAGTTGGGGTCTCTGCGCTCTGTCTCGGCAGCCACGTCCAGGACGTATTCCCGACGGGTCAGTGGCCGCACGCTCTGCCCTGTGCCACCCGGGGAGCCTTGAGCATGGCCACCACATGTGTCATCTGCCCACGGCAGAGCCATCCTGACCCCACCAACCCCTCACCTCTGTCAGTCACCACGAAGAGGATGTACTCATCCAGAGCCTCAGGCTGCTGCAGTCCCATCTCACAGCACAGCTCCTCTATCACATCCAGAGCCACCTGGGCATGGGGACAAGCAGCTGGGTCAATGCCACACCCCCATGCTGCACTCAGGGCCACCAGTGGGTCCTGCATTTGGGCTCATGCCATATAACCTCTCAGAAAAGGGATCTCCCTTTCCCAGAAAACATAGTCTCCAGCTCAGGGACAGCCAAGGTATCTGCACCCTCGGAGAGCCCACAACTAGGGGATCACTATGAGCCAGGGGTATGCCAAATCTCTTGACCCCTCCAACTCACTGAGCATGTCTTGATCTTGAGGTGCTTCTCGATGCCTCCAGGCAGGAGGAAGAGCTGGCGCTTGGCGCTGCGTCCAGCCTGTGTTGTAGGGACATGTTGGGGTGCAGCGCGGGGTTCCTTCTCACAGCAAAACCCCAGAGGACAGCCCAGATGCCCAAGCTATTCCATGGGGGTCATCTTTTATCTTGCCCATCCTGCCTGGGTGACCCGTAATCCCCCACCCCTTGTGCACAGAGCTGCATCTCCACTGGGGACCCCTGGGGAACAGCTCCCATAAGAGACCACACTCCCCACACCAGCAAGGAGCTATCGGCTCAGCCCCACAGCAGTGTTTGAAGTGGTTTCTGAGCCCACTGGGGATGGATCCAAAACCTCCAGGGGGATTCTCAAGCTGGCATAGACCTGCCCTGTGCCACACAGGCACCCAGAAGCACTCAGCCTCACCACCATGGCCCTCAGCTCCATGCTGCTGGGGAAGAGGCTGCGCCCGCCGAACTGGAAAGTTTTCCTTAGGTTTTGTTCACAGGCTTTGGCAATGCCTGGTGGGGACAGAGACCAGGGTGAAGGATGAGGCTGAGCTGTGATGTTGGCTCTACTAAAGCACATTTGGAGCCTAGTGTGACAATGGTGGGTGTCCTTCCCCACCCTGTACCCACCCTGGAAAGGCAGCTCTGGGTGGCTGCTGGCATTCTGCAGGAAGGTCAGGAGGAAGGGCCGGAGCACCTCGGAGCACTTGTAGTAGGCAGCAAGGATGTAGAGCAGCCTCCAGCCCTTCTGGCAGCTGTCCCTGCCAGAAAGAGCCAGGGCTAAGCACCCATCACCGAAGGAAACAATGCAGCCTGCTTCAAGGGTGGGGTCTCTAGGTCTCCCTCCACCTTTGAGCAGCTTAGCCCAGCCAGGGACACAAGTGTCTCCCATGCCAGCCTCTGCTATCCTGGCTGGAGTGGATCCTATGGGTGCAGGGACTCACGGCTTGGAGCTGGTGTTGTTGGTGATCTGCTTGATGACCTGGCAGTACACCTCGTCCCGCAGGACCTCATGCTCTGCACACAGCTGGGGGACAGGCACAGCTGCCACCCAGCTGCCACCCTCCTGCCCAGGCTGCCCCCATGACTCACCACTCCAGCGGGGGATTTACCTTGAGGATGGTGCAGACAGTGTCCAGCTCCGTGTGCCCCCGTGGAGGATAGTCACCCATGAACTTCATCACGGCTGGGGACAGCAAAGCCACACGGTGAGCCAGCTCACCCTGTCCCTTCCTCAAGGACTTTGGCCAACATCTGGGCACAGGGGGCAGTGGGACTGGAGAAGCTGAAGACCACCTGGACCACCGCAACTGCCTACCCTGGTCATGCGCCTACCTTCTCCAAGAGTAGGAGTGGGGATTGCTGTAGGACAGGGGGACAAGGTACTTGTGTCTCTCCACCTACCTTGGAATGCCTCAGTGGCCAGTTTGCTGATGCCACCATCCACAAATTCAATGAGTGACTCCTGGATAGGGATCTGAAGGGGGAGAGGGTCAGCTTCCAGGGACAGCCAGAGGGATGGGATGAAAGTTGAGGGGAAGCTCCTGAGCATACCAGGACCTTGGGGGGAGCTATAGGTGGTGGCAGGACAGGGGCGCCACAAAGAAACCTCGTTCTCTATACCTTGGTGAATGTCAACATCTCCAGCACATTGTCCTTGGTCCCACAGGAGTCCCTGCAAGAAGGACAAGGGGACGAGTGGGCAGGGGTATCCCTGCCATGGGGTGGCCGGATTCCACTGATGGACACTCACATGGTCCCGTGCCGTGCCACACGGAAATACCGCTGGGCAAAGGCCAGCATGGGGTAGGTCCCTGCTGCAGCTGCCAGCTGCTCACCACCATCTCCCTCTGCACCCTCCATGAAGGTGGCGCTGGAAGGGGACACCTGCAGAGAGGGACAATGGGCACTGGGCACAGGTGGCACCATGCTGGCAACAGACCCAGAACCAGCACCTACCTCAGTTTTCCGGTCCAGCTCCTGGGCCACAGCAGCAGAGGCCACAGCCACAGCCACAGCTGCCGAAGCTGCCACCTTGCCCTGCTTGTCCCTGGGCTCCTCTTTCCTCTCCGCAGGCAAATGGACAAAGTCAGGAGCAGCCACGGGCTGGACAAACTCAGTGGGGAAGAGCCCTGACCTTCCATGGATGGCCCCAAACTTCCACCCTGCACCAGGCAGACAGAGGGGATGTTCCCAGGCTGACAGCCCTGGGAGTCCTCCCAAAAAAGCATCTATCCTGCTCCAGCACCCTAAGCAGTCTCGGGGGGAGGGACCCAGCTGTGGATTTGGGGTGGAGATGGCTGCAGTTTGGCACTGCTTGAGGCAGAGGCACAGACCAAAGGGCACAAAGCCCCTTGTCTGCAGCGATGTGGGGCAGCACCCAGTGCCACCCAGGGTGGCATTTGCAGGGCAGCATCCCCTTGCATTTGGTCTATGCCAAAAGGAGCCCAAACAATCCTGCTGAGTGGTGACAGGGGCAGGATCCCACCCGTTGCCCCAGCAGGAGGGGACACAGCTCAGGACAGCATACACACACTGAGGACACACAACAGGCACAGCATGGTACTCACCAAAATCCTGGGTGCCCATCTTCAGCTCCTCCAGGTACATCACCTTCTTGCGGACCACACAGCCATAGTAGTGGTCTGTGAGGACATCATGGGGACACGGGGTATCACAGGATAAAAGGCCAGAGCATGGCAACCTCTGAGGCTAGTGAAGCCACCAGTCCTGCCATCTCTGTGGCCCCCAACTGGAGGCTTTCTGGCATGGGGGATGGTGGATGGCTGTTCACCTCTCTCAGGATGCTCCAGTGGCTGCAGGTGAATGATGTCCCCTTTGTGGAAGCTGAGCTGTCTCCTGTCCTCTGGGCTGTAGTTCCTCACAGCCACCACGTACTGGGAATCCTGGACACAAAGGGGACTGGCACAGTTCATGCACCCATAAACTTCCACACACCCCCACATCCCCAGCATCACTGGGACTTTAAGCACCCACAGCTTACTCCAGGTTGTTCCTCTTCAACTCCTCCTCACCCCAGACATGGTCCCATTTACAGGGTGCCCTCCGCTGTCTACCCCCAGCCCTGCCACATGTGGGCACACAGGCAGAGTCCAACCTCCAGGGCATGCCTCATGCTGCCCCCCCCCACCTTCCTGAGCTCTGTGATGAAGTGGTCGACCATGGCCTTGACCTGGGGGGCTTTGGGGGAGAAAAGGATGAGCTTCTCGCTGCGTAGGTTGAACTCCAGCATGTTCCTGGACGGAGTGGTCACGAACAGCAGGTCGGCGTAGCTGGGGCAGGGCGAGGGGAGGCTGAAACATGCAACACTCACAGCACCCATCCCACCCCGACCACTCAGGCTCCTCACCCCTACCTGTATGCCCGCAGCACCCGCAGCTGTTCCCCAGGAACATTGGTGCCCTTCACCAGTCGCAGCAGCTTGACACCAGTGTGGGACACAGCCAGAATCTGCACACCTGTACCCACACTGCCCTATGGGGCAGGACACTGCCTCAGCTCGGGGGACACAAGGGAGTGGTGTGCTTCACACTGACCTGGCTCCATGGCCAGACCCTCACCGTGGCGGGGAAGAGGCGAGAGAAATAAACCTCACAGCCATCCCGGGCTGCGGCAACAATCTCCCTCTTGACACTCTCAGTGGCCACAGGGCTGAAGGAGTCTAGTTTATTTTCCGCTGTGGGCAGAAATATCCTCTGATGAGTGTTGCCCATCCCCAGGGCTCACAGTGAGAGCAGGGAAAGAATCATTGAATCACTGGCTAGAAGAGACCTTTCAGATCATCAGCCCAAACATTAACCCAGCACTACCAGGTCATCACCAAACCACATCCCTCAGCACCACATCTCCATGGCTTTGAAACCCCTCCAGAGATGGAGATTCCACTACCGCCCTGGACAGCCTGGGACAGGCCTTGACAACCCTTGTGGGAAGAAATCGTTCCTCGTGTCCAACCTAAACCTCTCCTGGTGCAACTTGAGGCCATTTCCTCTTGTTCTATCCCTTGCTTCCTGGGAGAACAGACTGACCCCCACCCGATTCCAACCTCCTTTCACAGAGTGGCAGAGAGCCAGAAGGTGTCCCCTGAGCCGCCTCTTCTCCAGATTAATCAACCCCAGTTACCTCAGCCACTCCTTAACAGACCTATTCTCCAGACCCTTCATCAGCTTTGTTGTCCTTCTCTGAACCCACTCTGGCACATCAATGCTTGGAGCAAGGGGCCCAAAACTGATTCCAGCATTCAAGGTGCAACCCCACCAGTGCCAAATACAGAGAGACAACGATCATCCCCTTCCCAAGTCTGGCAGGACCACGATGGAGAGACAGATGTCCCCTCCCTACTCTGGGCTGTAACCTGACACAACTCATGACTTTGTGGAGCACTAAATCACAAGCAGGCTTCTTACATTTGGGGGCAAAACTACCTCAGCTTTACACAAAGCTGGTTGTAGCTTGGAGACATCCAGATGAGGATGGGGACTGGAGTGGCTAGGGGTGTGAGACCCTCAGGTCTGCCCCCCTCCAAAGTGTGAGCTGCAGCCTAGGAACAGTAGGACCCAGGGATGCACTTTACCAAAGAGGGATTTCAAGCGGAGCCTCTCCTCCTGACTGATCCGGATGCAGGTGTCAGAGAGTGTGTCACTGAAGATCTGGAGAAGGGGTAAGGAGCAGTGGGGCAGCCAAGGCTAGGAGGACACCCCAGCTTCTGGGGCGTTCCGTGGTGCCTTACCTGCCGGAAGATGAGGTCGAGCAGCAGCGGGTTGTTGATGCTGTCCTTGGGGTAGAAAACCTGCCAGGGGGGAGACCAGTGTGGCATCACCAGCATCACCCACTCCACAGGGTCCTGGCTCATCCAAGAGCACTGTGACAGCCACCTGTCCCCATGTCCCCTGCCCCGCACCTCTTTGCGGATGTAGATTTTCCAGGGCACGTTGTGGTAGGTGTAGAAGTCCTCGCTGCAGCTGCGGTGCAACTGGGTCTGGACCTGCTGTCCCTCGGATGGGAGTTCCCGCGAGATGGAGACTGCAAAGGCACAGAAAGTCCTGCATGTCCCTGGGGCGGGGACCACCACAAGCCCCTCTCCACACTGGGAAACTGAGGCATGAGGGGTCTGGCTGTGGGGCAGGGAGAGTTTAGCAGGGCACAGAGGCCATCCCGTGAGGAGACTCTGAAGCTGAATAAGTGCCTGGTCACATTAAGCATCGCACAGTGTCACCAGGGAGCACGAGGTGCCCCCTCACCCCCTCTGGCCACCCCAGTGCCACAGTTCTGCCATGTGATACCTGGGGGCCTCATGGCCGCCAGACGCCCCGTCGGTGCCCGCAGCTGGTACCTGCTGCTGGTGACCGGCTTCACCGTGGCCACCAGCTCCTTGGGCCCCTGCAAGGCAGAGAGCATGCTGTGGCCAGGGCTAGTGGCTCCCCCAAGCCTGGCATGGAGGGTATGGGGTAGCTGCATTCGTACCCCAGCTGCTGGCACCTGGGCTGCCGAGAGCTGCTCCTTCAGGATCTGCATGGCTTCCTCATGGGGGTCCAGCTTCTTCCCAAAGAGCTTGCTGCAGAAGACAGCACCACACATCACCTGCAACACCCTGGCATCACCTTTACCCTGGCATCACTTCCATCCTGACATTGCCTGTACCTCCAGCATCACCTTCACCCCAGCATAATCTGCACTCTGACATTACCATTGCCTGTATCCCAGAATCACACAGAATGCCAGGTTGGAAAGGACCCCAAGGATCATCTGGATGGACCTTCCCCTGACATCACCTGCCCCACAGCATCACCTGTTCCTTGATATTACCTGCGCCCTGTCATCTGCATCCTGACATCAACTGCACCCTAGCATCATTTACGCCCCAGTGTCACCTGCACCCTGGCATTACCTGTATCCCAACATCACCTTCACCCTGGCATCAGCAGTACCATGTCATCACCTGCACCCTGGCATCATCTGCACTTTGGCACCAGGACTGGCACCTACAGCCAAAAGAAGTCTGTGGCTCTGATGGATGGCTGGGGTGGGTACCTGGGGAGCTGAGAGCCACGTGGGGCAGGCTGGCACTGCCGGATGATGTTGCGGATGTCATGTGTGGGCCGCGGGAAGTGCTCCGAGTTGAGCCGGGAATGCCGCACCAGCTCTCCTGGCCACCGCTGGCCCACGGCTGCTGTGGGGCCAAGCACATGGTTATGGGGGTCTGAGCACTGTCCTCACCTTGGGCACAGTTTGGTGCCACAAGCCCCCACTGCTACCTCATCACACGGGGGACCCCTTACCAGCTTTCTGCGAGTAGGGCCGGGGCTGGGCAGGACGCTTTGGTGTCCCTTCTGCTGCTCTGCCCTGCAAGGGACACCACACCATGAGCACCCAGCACCCACTAGCTGCCCCCACACCCTGGAAGAGCTGTGCCACAGCAAAGGCTGGGCAGGGCTTGGACCTTCCAGACCTGCCCCACTGACCAGAGGCTGAGGTGGCTGTTTAGCATCTGCCCAGCGCTGTGGGGACGTGGCTGGCTCTGCACCTATGAGAGCAAACAGGGAAAGCTCAGCATTCTGCAGCCCCTGGGTGCAGGATGCTGCGTGCAGGAGTGTCCCTCACACTAGGTACCAAGGATCAGGTTGGGAAACCAAGGCAGCTAGCTGGTTTGGGATGCAAGATGCTCAGGGCTCTCACCCATTGGCTGACGTGTGTCCGCAGGGACTGGGGGTCTGCTCCGCTGGGTGTCACCACCACTGTCCCCAGCTCCCACACCACCTCCTCCTTTCATCCTCTGGGAGATGGTGGCTGGCTTCTCCAGCTCCTGGGGGACAGGCATCAGGGGATGCGGGGCAAGCCACCCGTACCCCCAAAATGCTGGACCCCCTCTGCCTTGAGCAGTGGGATGCTCCTCTCACCCCATTGCCATAGGAGAGCACGGGGTCAAAGAGGCTGTCCAGATATCGGTCCAGACCCTTCTGGCTGCGTGGCTCTCCAAATTCCCCTTCTGCTGGAAGACATGGAGGGATGAGCTGTGGTGGTGGGGCCTCAGCAGCATGGCAGAGCTTCACCAGCAGCAACTCCAGGGGGTTGTGTGGGATGATGCCCTACCATGAGGATGATATGTCTCAGTGGATGGCAGTGTGGGGGCTTTCACAGCTGGGGGAGGAGGCACTTCATCCAAATCAAAGCCATGTCCTAGCATCCTGAGGAGAGAACGTGGTCATTAAACACCTACTGTGTGCCAGATCCCCTCCCAGGACCTTGACCCATGTCTTTGCCAGCACCCATCCAGCCTGGTGCTGATGTTTTCCTGCCAGGCTGACAGTGGAGGACCCATCCTTGCCCGGGTACCTACACCCGGCTATCCCTGCTGTGTCTCTCGGCCCCCGCCCACGCGACGAGGAAACAGGACTTCTGTTTGGGGAAGCCTCGGAGCAGCTCGAGGTCGGAGATGAGGTCCAGGACATAGTCGTGGCCAGCTAGCTCAGCCCACTGGGCACCTGCCTTCATGGCCACAGACCAGCCATGCCAGCCCTCCACCAGTCCCCTGCCAACAGCAGGATGCTGAGGATAGGCACAGGCTGACAGGGACACCCTGCCCGTAAGCTGGCAATTGCAGGTCACAAATCCTAGGGTCACCCAAAATGGCCCCGGTGTGACGCTGTGCCCCATGCTTGATCCCAGGGTGGGAGGGTGTCAAGCTGATTGGTACCTGTGCTTCAGGACATCCCCTGCCAGGTCCTCGCCTGTGCTCCAGGAGTGGACAGGGCAGGAGAATTGGTCACCTGGGGACGAACATGTGGTGAGTGGGCTTCAGTGGTCCCCTCTTGCCCATGACAGTGGCAGGGTGGTCAAACTGGGATTGCCCCTCACTCCTTCCGCGTCCCCAGCCCCGCACCATTGAAGCAGTAGAGGTCCAGTGCCATGCTGGCTTGCCGACGGTTTGCTGTCCACTCCAGCAGCGAGGGCGGGAAGGTGCGGGCAGCAGCGGCACCCAGGTGTGAGCGTGCCATGGCGTGCATCAGCTTGCGCTGGCACACCGGCTTGTAGCCAGCAAAGGCATAGTCAGAGACAAACCTGTGGGGAAGAGAGCCTGCTGCAGGAGTAACCTGGGCAACATCCCTGGACACATGCCAGGCTGGCCCTATAGAGGAACTAAGAGTATCCCTGGCAGGATCTGGACAGTATCTTGGGCATGTGCGCCAGGCTAAGCCCAGGAACTATGGAGAGACCTCAAAGCATCCCAGCAGGAGCTGGGAAGCATCCTTAGCATATCAACCAAGACAGTCCAAGGGATCCTGGAGAAATTTGAATGTAGTCCCTGGGTACGTGTGCCAGGCTGGCCCAAAAGGAAGTGGAGTGACCTAGTGGGACCTGGACAGCATCCTCAGACACATATGCCAGGCAGTGTGCCCCAGCAGTGTCTTCAGGCACGAGTGCCAGGCTATCCCCAAGATTCCCAGCCATTCCCAGTCCCAACCCCAGCTCACTTGAGCAGGTACTTGTCGAAGGCAGCAGAGGGGGGAAAGGCACTGAGGCAGGCAGCCAGCAGCAGCCAGCCCCGCTCCTCGTTGTTGACGTTGGTGTTACGCCAGACCTGGTTGGCAGCTTGTGCCAGGAGCTCATCTCTCAGCCCTGGCACTGACAGCCCTTTCTGCACAATATAGTTGCCAAAGAGGGTCTCCTGTGCACCGCCCAGCCCTGGATCCCCCATAAACCGCAGGATCTGCAATGGGGACAGCATGGTCCTCCTTTCAGCTCCGGGCATAGAGCAGGTAGGGGACCAGAGTGCTGGACCCTGTGCCATCCCACCTACCAGCTGGAAGGTGCTGAGCGCCTCATGGCGCAGATCCTCATCCAGTCGGGTGAGTGGGGCCGTCAGGGGGGCTGTCAGCATCCCAAACGCTGGTTCCTGTGGTCACACCAGCACCCGTGGCTACCTGGGCCAGCCCTATAGTCCTGAGCATGGTGTTGATGGTGGATGGGGACTATGGGACTGCAAAAGGGTTGGGGTGCAGGATGGGGCTGGCAGCCTCCCGGCAGTGGGAGAGGGATGGGGTTAGACTGTGCTGGCAGCACCGAAGATACAGGCACCTCGGTGAGGCTGAGAGCAGAATCCAGCCCCAGTACTGTCCAGGATGCCAGGGGCTGAGAAGAAACACGTGGCAAAAACAGAGGGCGAAAAGGAAGAGGAAGGGAACAAAGCGACCAGAGCTGGGGCTGGGGTCCCAGAAGCAAAGCGACCTGGTGTCCCGCCCCAGCGTTTCCGGATCTACCCCGCGTCGGGCGTCCAGCAGGGCTCGGCGGGTCTCTCTCCAACACCCTCAGCGGGGTTCCCCCGGCTTCTGGAGACGACAGGAACCCGCGGGGAGGGAGGGAGGCGGCAGCCAGCTCCCTGCGGCACCGCAGCCACCCCAGGTCTAGCCCCTCTCATATCCCATGGCACCCCCGGGGCCAAAGTCGGAGCAGAGCCCGGTGGGAGGGTGTGGGGACCCGCGGCGGGGACCGTGGACCTAACCATGCAGCCACGAGCGGGATGCCGAGGACTCCCCAAAATCTGGGCCACGGTGGCTGGGTCACGGTGCCCACCTTACCTGGAAGTGGACCCGCACGTACTTGGCCATGGAGTATTCGTTGATGTCGAGGGGGAGGGTGAGCTGGGAGTCGGGTATCACCGCCGGTGGGGGAACGAGAACCACGCAGCCGTCGTTTACCCCCCGGGAAGCTACGGCACAGCGGGCAGCTACGGCATGGCCGCGGGGATGGAGACAAGGGGCTGGGAGTGTTGCTGGTAGCCGTGCAGGACCTGCTCACCTACAGCAGCCTCCAGTAGACCCATCAGCTCGGCCGGGATCTCCAGGTTGGTGACATCCACCACCTCTCTCCTTGTCAGCTCCTGCCGGCACAGCACAGGGATGCACCCCCTCACCGCACTGCTCTCTGCCCCAGCACCCATGGGTGGTGCCTTGGCTGGCAGCACGGGGACAGGAGAGCACACCGCAGGGACGACAGCAGAGTAACGCAGTGTGTGCTCCCACCAGTACCACCCGTTACCTGCTTCGCCCTCTCCTTCTCCTCCTCTGCCCGCCGGCGGGCATCCTCCTTCCTCTGCAAGCAGAGCAGCCACACTGAGCCCCACACTGGAAGGAGCCCTGGGGTGCCCTTGCGCCTCCCACCTGCCCAGCATCACCAGGTTCTCACCCCATAGAGGTGACACAGGGCACAAAAAAGGCGATGGGGATGAGGTCCGGTGAGACTCGGGGGCTTGGCATGCTTCTATGCCCCCTGCAGACCCACCACTGAGCATACAGCAGGGTGGGAATGAGCACTCTGGAACCCCCTGCTATGTGCCAGCCCCCACCTCACCTTGAGGTACCGCCGACGGTTCACGTAGATGTGCACCAGCGACCTGAACTTGATGAGCGTGCGCCGCATGCGCCGGTACCGCCGCCTGCAGAAGGGCACCTGTCATCCTCTGCCACCCACCAGTGTCCACCCACCACCTCCCCAGGACCCCCACCTGGCTAGGTAGCCCCGTGCCCGGGTCTGCAGGAGGACAATCTTTCGGCGGAGGGAGCGGAAGCGTCTCTTGATGAAGAAGGTACGAGCGTAGCGCTGGAGGGTGAGCGCGGCCAGGTGATGGGCACGGGACCGCTTGCCCTCCAGCGCCTGGTACAGCTGCTCCTTCAGGAAGAGCTGGGAAGCAGGGTGACACCATGAGCCCCCCACCTCAGCTGTCCTCTCCCATGGCATTGCCTGCCCAGGATGGTACCTTGGTGACGCCAACGTAGTACATGTCGGGGTTGACAGGGCAGAGATTCCTTAGCATCTCCACACAGTTGGCCCCATTGGGAATGATGCTGGACCACATGTCAACGAGGCAGCGGTACCTGGGCAGGCCCATGACACTGTCATTGTGTGGCACCCCACCAGGATACCAGCACAGACCCTCCCTGTGGTGCTGAGAGCCACTGCTGGGAAAGCAGCTTCTCCTACGGCTGTGCATCAAAGCAGGGAGTTCCCAGTGGGGCAAACACAGGAAAAAATACTGCCCCCCAAACACCCAAAAGCTCTGTGGTCTCCCCTCGCCAAGGTGGTGGTTCCCGACCCACAGCCCCCAGCCACCTGTCTATGAAGACGATGAAGGGGATACGGATGGGGAAGCCTTCCTTGCGGATGCGGATGGTCTCCAGGATCCCTGAGTACCGCAGCTGGCTGCTGACCAGGTCAGCCTCGAAGAGACCTGGCTCCTGGTGAGGAGATGAAGGGAAGTCTCCAAGGGCACGCAGGCAGATGCCTGCCCACCATGCTCCCTGTGCCAGTGAGAGTTGGCAGCATGGGCACTGCCGTGGGCAGAAGAGGCCCAAGCCAGCTCTCACCTTCTTGTTGTTGGGTTTGATACAGCGCACAAAGAAAGGGTTGCACCTACATGGGAGAGATGCCATTAGCCATTGGATGCCATTGGAGACAGGGGCAAAGCCAGCCCAGCCACCTCAGGCATGAGTCCAGCTGTCACGCTGGTCCCATCAGCTCAAGGTAAGGCCTGGCAGCCCACCCTGCCCATCCTCACCTCTCCATTTTTTCCACCAGCTCCAGGAGTGACTGCTGGAATCGGGCTGCCACAGTGGGGGCCTTGTATCGCCGTGTCCTGGTGCTGCTCCTCCTGACCAGGCTCCTCTGCCGGGCCAAAACCTGGGCATGGCCGAAGAAGAGGTTGGCCACCACCTTGGGAAAACGGAAAGGGTTAGGGAGAAGGAAGATGCCCAGGATGGTACAGCAGTTCTGGCTTCTCTTCCCAGCCCTAAGCGAGTCACATTCCCTATTTGCAGCTGGATTCCCCAGATGGAGATGGGAATAGGGATGTGGAAGCATAAGAGCAGCCCATGTGCGCGTTTCTGCCAGTGCTTCAGGGGTCAAAACCTAGTGGACCTCATGGGAAGAAAGCACAGGATGGAGATGGAGGCATCCTCTGCTCCTTGTTCTCCTGTGCTTCAACAGCCACAGGGGAACATGTCTGAGGACATGAAAAGCAGTGGGTATGGAAAGGGGCTATCCATGTCTGGTGTTCCCCAGCAATGCAGAAGTGGGACCAGGCAGGGCCCTACCTTGGTCCTGCTGCTGAGGAACAGGTCCAGCACATCCTGACGGACCTGGTCATAGTTTTTATCCAAAAACTTGTGAACCTGGCAAAGAGAAAAACCTTGTGGTGAAAAGTCTGATGGCATGGTGGGAGGGAGGAAAGGAGTTCCAGGCTGGGATAGGGGTTCCCCAGCCAGACCCCCTGATGCAGGATCAACCCCATAAACCTCCTCTTTACCCACCTAGTGTTTTAAGGAAGGGTATCTCATTGCCACATACCTGGTAGGTCACCTTCCCTGCATAGTGCTTGATGGTGAACTCGGGTAGAGGCATCTTTGGCTTGGTGTACAGTGGATTTGTCCCGTGGTGGTAATGACACTTCTGGAGGAATGTGTGGTCAGTGGCCTAGGGATGGGTGTGGATGTGAGACATGGGTCAGGCAGTTCAGCAGCCTGAGAGATGAAGGCACTGGGATGGAGATTCCTGGACAACTGGCCAGACTCTGCTCTCAGCTCTACCACAGAGCAGCTGTATGGTTATGAGCATCTACTGTTCTGTGCCTCAGTTTCCCATCAGCAGAGAAGGTGTAACCACCCTTCTCTCTTTTACAAGGCAGCTAGAAGGAGGTTTCAGTAATTCCTACAAAAACAAGTCTTCTGGGGGAAGCTGCACCAGTCTGAGACCTCCTGGGGCTTGTGCAGCCTGGAGAAACACAGGAGTTCTCCCAGGGTGTCCAGGACAGCCCAAGATCAGAGCAGGTCTGGCCCATAGTGTCACTCAGGGCGTGATGACCATTTGGTGCTGTCATCCTTGTCACCTCAATATTGGGCAGCCCCTCACCTGGGGGAAGCAGCTCTGGTCATCGAGGATCCGGAGGATGCCGTAGGGCTTCTGGGAGATGAGGTCGATGCAGGGCTGGTTGTCACTGAAGGGGATCTCCTTCCACTCGATCTGCTCCCGGATGTACTCCTCCTGTGGGGCCAACACCTGGTTAGCCCCACATTCCCAGCCCCACAGTCTCAGCCCCACATTCCCAGCCCTACAACAATGCTTGGTACGGGGCAGAGCCCAGCACCACTCGCCAGTCCACCTGCTCCTCCTGGAAAACAATCTTGTTGAAGAAGAACTGCAGATACTCATTGGCATAGTTAATGCATAGTTGCTCAAAGCTGTTGAAGCTGAGGTCCTGCAAGAAAAAGAGGTCATAGAACTTGAGACCCCACAGCCCTAGTGATGGCAGAGACAACGGTGGAGCTGGGATGGATCCTGCTCACTTCGAAGCCGTAGATGTCCAGGATAGCAATGGAGAGGGCCTCCTGCCGTGGGTACACCAGCTTGTTGATACGGTCCGTGAGCCAGCCGAAGAGCAGGGAATAGAGGGTCTTGGCAATAGCATCCCTGGAAAGGGGTGAGACAAGCAAAGCACTGGAGCTCCAGCATGATATAGCATATTACAGCACAGCACAGCATGGCACACATCCCCCCCATTCAGAGGCAGACCCCATCACAGCCCCACACTGTGAACAGGGCAGCCTTTGAGGCTTCAGTTTTAATCACCAACAAGCCTAATTTGTGCTGGGTGACCTGACTGTCCCCTTTTCCAGCCTGTACCTCACTTTACACCCTGTCCCTGGGGACTAGGGACCAGACACCCACCATGGTATAGTTCCCACTTCCCTCTACCTGGCATCCACAGCACTTTCGACAGTCAAGGGGGTAAAAATCTTCTCTCGTTGTGTTTCCTGGTTGAGGAGCACAAGGTTGGTGGTGAGACGGAGCTTTAGCAACACCGCTATGGTGTCCAGGGACTGGGAACCCCTCTTCCTGTCTGTAGCCCCCTTGCACTCACCGTCACCTTGAAGGTGATGGCTTTCTGGAGGCCCTCGGGTGACACCTGCAGCAGTTCAGCCACAGTCAGGATCTCCGAGGCACTCACCACAGTGGCAATTTCCTGGCAGTCGGTCTGTGGGACACAGCAGGGCGGTGGGATATGTTGACACCCAATTCACTGCATCACAACCCGAGCTCAAGGAATGTGGCTTGGTTTGGGGTACCTCATATTTTTCAAAGTAGACATTGCCCAAGTGGAGAACAGAGGAGAGGATCCGGAAGATGCTGTTCTGCTCCTCCACAGTGAAGCTCAGCACCTCCATGGTGTTGAGCAGCCGATGAAAATCCTCTGCGTCATCCTTACCGGGAATCTCGCAGTTCCCACCCTGAAATGACCCCCAGCAGTGCCTTCAGTGTGTGCCTCAGGTGGGACTCAAGGGTGCTGGGAGGACAGCCCTGGCCTGATCACCCTCCTCATGTGGTATCCGGAAGGACTCAGGAACCCTGCAACCCCTCCACAAGCAAGCAGCAGAGGGGAGGTTGGCAGTGGTCATACTACCTGGTTCAGGTAGTAGTAGGTCTCGGCGCCTTGCAGGCAGTACCTCTGGCGCTGCTGGGCAGGCAACCCTGCCAGCATCTCATAGAAGATGTGGTAGTTGCGCTCAGTCTTGGCCTAGAGAGCAGAGGATTGAGCTGGAGTGGTGAAGGGGGCATCATGGTGGGGGGCAGAGATGAGAACCCCTCTCACCACCCACCTGAAAGACCACGCGGGACTTCTCCAGCAGGTACTGTGAGGTTATGGCACCGCAGATCAAGCCTCTGCAGGGGTGAGATTGGGCACCTGGCTGGCAACCTGGGCAAGGGTAGGGGCTGTGCCCCATAGTGCCCATTCCTGTCCAAGTGATGCCCTTAGCACATGTACAGTTGGTTCCTGGTCCCCATGTCCCTCCCACCATGGATGGGTGGCCAGGCAGAGGTGCCCACACCCAGCTCCTCAGCAAGGGCTGGAGCTGCTGAACCCCAGGGCAATACAGGGACAGGGACAGAGACCAGAGGCAGGCAGAGCACTAGCCAGAGCACAGCATCTCTGCCCTTGCTCCAGAGACAGCAAACACCGTTGGATCTTCAGGAAACATTGCTTTACCCTACCAAAGTCTGTCCCAAAAGCATCCCCATGAGTGTCTCACCTCATAACCAAGGGGCAAGGACAGTGAGACTGGGGGCTGGATTGGGCAACCCTGGAACAGGGGAGGGGACATGCAGAGGAGGTGAGGGCCAGCCACCTGTAGGCATTGCTCAGCATTACTTACTCATCCAGAAAGATTTCCACGAATTTCCCAAACCTGCTGGAGTTGTCATTCCTCACGGTTTTGGCGTTGCCGAAGGATTCCAGCAAGGGGGTTGCCTCCAAAATCTGCCGTGGCAATGAGGAGAGCCAAGAGATCAGTTTGGGCACTCCGGCACACCGCAGGCTGTCCCCATGACAGGGAAATTCCCCTTGCCACCCTCCTTGTTGCCTCCTGCCTCGCAAAGACACCCATGGGCGCCAAAATTCAAGGTGTGTGCCACGGCCACATTGCACAAGGATGCTGGAGAGCATGAGAACCCCACCCACATGCATGCACCAAGCTCCTGCTGCCTATCCCCACTGTCCCCCCGTGGCTGAGGTGATGTGACAGAGATGCCACCATGACGCTCAGTTGCCTTGAACTGTCCCAGCCCACAAGTCCCTCTCAGTACCTCTATCTGGCATGGTCCAAGCGGAAGCATGGGAACAAGGAGAGAGCGTGAGCAGGGGATGGAGGATTGTGCAGAATGGTGGGATGGATGGACAAGGGAATGGAGATGTCCCCAGGGCAGCACCCTACCTGCGGGGCAGCACTGCGTTTCTGGCTGACGGTTGCCAGGTAGCGCAGGATCAGCTTGGTAGCTTCAGTCTTCCCTGAGCCACTCTCCCCACTGAAACAGAGCAGGGACATAGCCAGGGCCATTGCCAGCTGAGCAGGGGACATGTGCCCAAACACACCCAGCACCCCATACCCAGAGACACCCATCAGCCCCATGGATGGGCTGCACTCTGCCACCAGTAATTAGGTCAGTGGTGACTTGGGGCCACCCTAGGGGGACCACACATGGGGACAGCCATATCTCACCTGATGACAATACACTGGTTGTGTTTGGCATCCATCACTTTGGAGTAGGCAACGCTTGCGATGGCAAAGAGGTGCCTAGGGAGGGGGGAAATAGAGGTGGGAGGTGTGGCAATAAGTTGTATGGCCGCAGGGACTCTTCACCACAAGCATCACTGCACCATTCCAGCATCTTGTGACTGAGGGTCCCTCAGGGTCTGGGACTGCCTGAGAGCTGCTGTAGAACCCGGAAGTGGGTAATGGTGGGTGGGTGGTAATACCCTTGCCCTCTCAGGATGTGCCACCCCAGTACTCACGGTGGGTTCTCGCCCAGGGCTCTGCTTTCGTACTGCAGCACCTGCTCAGTGCCGTAGATGTTGTAGAGCCGGTACGGGTTCACTGACACCAGGATACTGCCGATGTAGGTCTGTGGGAGTGTGAGGTTTGGGGCTGTAAGTCCTTGGAAGGCCATGGCTCCCCTGAAGACCCTGCTCACAGTGTACTTGAGGTGTGTCGACCATCCCTAAGCTTACATAGATGAGCTGCCGCTCGAATCGTGTCCGGATGTTGCTCAGCACTGCAGCCTCCTGGAGATCCCTGTCATGGACCAGAGGCTGTCTTAGGGGGTAGCAGTGGGACAGGAGATGTCTGCCATCCCTGAACCTGTCCCCAGCACCTCCAGCACTGGGAGACAGAAGGGGTCCCCATGTTAGGATAGGATGGGGTGGGAGCAGTGGGGTGAGTGGAGGGGTTGCAGCCTCATTGGGTCCTGTGATGCTGGGACACAGTGGGTGGTGAAAGGGACAGGGACACTCACTCCATCTGGGTCATGTCCTCCAGCCCATCCTCTTCTTTTGGCTCGTGGTACCGCATGATGGGCAGGCTGCACAGCGACTGCATCTGCATGGTGCAATCCAGCCAACTTCACCAAGGCAGGGCTGTGCCAACACCTTCTAACATCTCACCCAATCACTGCCACCACCCCAAAACCAGAGACCTCACAGCCAGTGATAGCAGGGACCTTGACCAAGCATGGCAAGTCCCCTGGTAAGCATAGCTTGTCAGGGAAAGCAGAAGGGCTGGAAACAAGGATATAGAACCACAAGGGGGACATGGAACCCCCAGGGTGTCCTTGGAGACTGTCTCAGGAAAGGCTGATCCCAAAAAGCCCTGGTCCCATTCACTGTGGGGAGGGTAAAACAGGCAGAAGTGGCTGTGCTACCCCTGCTGCAATACTCCATGGGTCAACTGTACCCCCACAGGACATTGAAAGGATTGGGCAATCAGTAGCGATCCTGAGGCAAGGCTAGCACATCTGGGGGAGCTGATAGAAGGGGCCTGTGGTGGAGGCTAAGCCAGAGGGGCTGGAAGCTGCTCCTCACTGTCATGCACAGAGGTGGGACAGAGCGGATGGCGTATAGGAGCCCAATCTGGCAGGCAGCCAGGTGGTGGGCAGGAAAGCAGACACCTGCCAGGTCAGCATGGCACCCATGCCTGCCCCAGCCACAGATCAGGTCTCAACATTTCCATATGCCAGAGTCAAGTGTCCCCAGAGGGGCCGTGCATGGGGGGAACACACAACAGGCTGTCACCATCCCCCTACAATCTGCTCCCCACGGCAGGACTTCCTCCCCACCAGCACTCAGTACACCCACAGCCACTTACCCCCCAACTTGGGCACCGCAACCCCCGCAGCACTGGTAGCTCTGTGCACTAGTAAGCCAGCAGCCATCCCCAACGTGCCATCCCCACCTCTCCCACTGCTGTCTCGTTCCCCAGCTCTGTCCCAGCACTGGCACCCACAGTGATCTCCCCACCAGTTTTACCTTGCTACGCCAGGGCTGTTTGGTGCCCAGGTACCCGTCCGCCCAGGGGTGCCTGTCCCGCCAGCCACTGCCTGCTGGCGAGCGCTGGCACAGGTATCTGGTGATGTCAACTCCTCGCTGGCTCGCCCACCGCCGGCTGCCACGCTGGGTGGGCTGCCGGGGAAGACCCTGCTCGGTCGTCCAGGTGTCGGGCATCTCCCGCACCCGCACGACGTGCTGCTTGGACCAGTGCTGCTTGTACATGCGGGACGCCCGCCGGAAGGAGCCCAACCTCTGCACCTGCGGCGTCACCACCGCGTAGCGTCCCGTGCCCTCCTCCCCGGCCGCCCCATCACCCTCAATGGCCTCCACAGGACCCGAGGCACGAATGCTGTGGCGGGGGGCAGCGGGAGACCCAGGGGCTCGGCGGTGGAGTGTTGGGAAAGCAGCACGACGCTGGGGTGAGGGGCTCCGGTTGCCGCGTCGGATTGAGGAGAGGATGGGGCGCCCGGTGTCAGCCCACCCCCGGTGTCCCGTTGGCGGGCTCGACGGTCTGCGGGTGCTCCCATCCCGTAGGGATGGGCGTTGGGGTGAGGAGGGCGAGTGGGTGGAGGGATGGCGGGTGGGTGGTGAGGATGGTGGGGCTTTGGCAGAGGCCATGCTCCCCACGATCAGTGAAGCCAAGGACTTCCCCACGGAGCGCCTCGGGGAGGGGCTGCGTCCCCCCGTTTCGGATGGAGATGGCCTCCCCGCGGGGGAGTGCGGGGTCATGCCAGCGAGGGGCTTCCCGATGCGCTGGATGAAGGTTTTGGGCGTGCCAGGAGCAGAGCTGGGTGGAGGGGGCACTCCAGTGGGATCCCACGAGGGGCCAGGGTGGCCAAGGCGACGGCTGCCGGGGCGCGATGTCGGTGTCAGGAAGGGGTTCCTCTGTAACGGCTTCACTGCCTTGGTAGGGGGCTCGGGAAGCCGGGGCCAGGCCTGGGGGAGTGGCAGCCCAGGAGGGCTGCTCCGCCGTGATGGCCGCGGAGAAAAGGGTCTCCCTGACCCTGATGTGGGTAGTCCTAAACGCCTCCCCGCCGGCCCCGGAGAGCGGGGAGCAGCCGGTGGAGGGCTGGGGGGCTCAGGGACAAACCGCTGGAAGCTGTCCCCGAGGGAGGGGGATCGCCGCAGCCCCTCGCCCCGCATGCTGCCGGGGCGCTGCCGGCCTGGCGGCGGTGACGGGGAGCGGCCAGGGTTGGCGAAGGGGTTACGGAGCGATGGTTGCCGGGGAGGCGGGGAAGAGTCCCTGGCTGGGGATGCTCTTGGCTGGGGGGACCGACCCCCAGAGCTGGCATTCTCCATACCCCTGCGGCCAGAGAGCCTGTAAGAGGGCTGAGGGGTGCGGAGATCCTGAAATCTTACCGCACCCCGTAGGGGGCGGCTGGAGGGCTGTGAAAGGGACCGTTGGAGGAATTGTCCCAAAGGGCTCCCGAACGCCCGCGCTGCCGAAACCCGGCGTCCTGGGGATGCTGCTGGGGGCTCATACTCATCGTAGTCGTCCTCGTCATGAGCAGCGGGCAGATGAGGAGACGGCAGGAGGGGGACATCCAGGCGGTCTCTGCCGAAAAGCTTAACCTGGGGTCGGGGAAAGAGCCTGAATTTCCTGTTGAGAGAGAGCTTGGGGGAAAGCGTGTCCCGCATGCCCCGGAGCGAGGAAGCATTGAGGATGGAGAAAGGGTGGTCTCCCTCCTCCTCCATCTCTTCCTCCCACTCCTCAGGCTCCTCAGCCTCTGAGATCTCCTCCAGGCCCAGGGCGTAGGGGTTGCAGGACTGAGCGTGTGGCGCCCATCCCCCTTCACTGTACTGGATGCGATGCTCAGGGTACTCATCCCCCAGGTACTCCCCAGCAAGGGGTTCCTCAAAGTCCTCGTAGGGGTCTGCCCCATAGCCAAAGGGCCTTGCCGCCTCCTCGCTGTACTCCGGGTCGCTGTTGTAAGGATCGTAGAGGGCAAGGGAGGACCTGCCGCCATATGGATCCTCATCTTCGAGCTCTGTGTAGCCATAGGGGTGCCCTGGAGGGTTGTCCTCCCAGCCTCCTCCATAGCCATAATCCTCCTCTGTTTCATAGCCAGGGTAGTCGGCATAGCGAGTCAGCCCAGTATCCTCGAAGCCATACTCCACTGAGTAGGCTGGAGTTTGGATGTAGCCTTCCTCCTCCTCAGAGTAGCCATGCTGGGGGCCATAGGCTCCATCCTCCTCCTCAGTGTAGCCATGCCACGGGCTGTAGGATCCATCCTCCTCAGCATAGCCAAGCTGGGCTCCATCTTCCTTCTTGGCGTATCCACGTCGGGAGCCATAGACTCCATTCTCCTCTTTGGCATAGCCACGCCGGTGGCTGTAGGCTCCATCCTCCTCAGCCCACCCGTAGCGCGGTGCTGGCGGCTCCACTGGCTTGTGCTGGGAGCTCCGGCGGGATGGATGCCGCACCATGCTGCCACGTCTCTTCTGGCTCTGCCGCACAGTGCTGGGGGCTGAGAGCCTGCTGCTGACAGGGATATGCTTCATGTTGGCCCGGTGCCTGAGGATCTCGTCTTCCGCAGGGAATGGCAACTTCCTGGCACCAATACGCGAGAGCCAGGCCGCATCAGTTGCCCGGCCTCCTCCGGTCAGTCGCCCGCGCCGGGAAAGCACCTTCCTGGCCAGCCAGCCTGTGGCGGTGGCTGCCTTGCTCAGCACCTGCGCCCGTGGCTTGAACTTTCTTTCTGGGCGCCGTCGGAAGAGGGACTCGCCGTTCTCAGCCGCCTGCCCGCCTCGCCGCAGCAGGGTGGATGGCTTCGCTGGTGGGGAGCTGTCAGCTGTCTCCTTCCTCTTCTTGCCCACCTGCTTGAAGCGAACCATCAGGTTGGAGGTGGACTTGAGCACTGCCTTATTTTTCTTCTTCTTCTTCCTCTTGGTACTGTGCTTCTGCAGCCCCCAAAAGAAGCGGGATGTGTTCTTGAACTGCCCCTTCTTGGGCCGAGGCAGCCCCAACTTCTTGAAGCCCAGGAAGAGCTTTGAGGTGCTGCGGAGGTTCTGCTTTGTCCGGGCCTTTGGCACCGATGCCACCTCCGCTGCTTGCTCTTCCTCCTCCTCAGTGGGAATGGGCTCTGCAGATGCTTTGGGCTGGTCCTTGGCCCCTTTCTTCTTCTTGGCATTGTTGCCTGTTAGTCCTGTTAAGAGCTTAGAGGGGCCCTTTATGTTCTTCTTGGTCGGTGCAGCATCGCTTTCACCTTCCCCTTCCTCTGCTTCCAGCTGCACCTTCTTTCCTTGGCCTGGTTTCTTCCCCACCAACCCTTTGAGCCCCCCCTTCTTTTCCTTACCCTTCCCCTTCTTGGGCTCTTCCACAGCTGGCTCTTCTGCAGCTGATTCTTCTGCAGCTGGCTCCAGCTCCTCCTTCTCCTTTTCTTCCTCCACTACCTCAGTCTCCTCACTCTCCTCTGCCTTCAGCAGCTCCGCATCTGAGGTCTCCTCTGACTCGTTGGATGTCTCATTCTTGCCCTTCTTCCCTTTCTCTTTGCCTCCCTTCCCTTTGGCCTCTGCATCTTTTTTGGGCTCCCTCTTCTTGCCAGCCATTCCAGCAGTGACGGGGACTCATGCTCTGGCCCCGGCAGGGCCCTGGGAGATGAAACCCCGCGTGGGCACAAGGCAGGTCCTGGTGCACCGTCTGGTTCCCAACCCCACAGCCTGCCCCGGGTGGGTATTTACCTGTGCCTGGTTTTGGTGAGGCCTGTGCCCGGCTCCTTCGGCCGCTGGCAGCCCACCCCTTGGCATGGTGCTGGGGGGCAGGACAGCAGCCCCGGTGCAGCTCGGTGGCAGCTGTCTCCTGCCTGCTGCAGCACCTCTGGCAGAGCGGTGCTGGCGGCTGGGCTCCGGCTGTAACCCAACCGGCGGGGCTCACGACAGCATCAATAATGTAAGGGACGTGCTGCTCCGGTCCCTAGACTTTTCCAAAGGAGCAGGAAAGGGCCCCCATGGTGGGGAGCAGCCTCCATGGGGAGGCTGCAAGGGACGGCACAGAGCACAGACATCACACCCAAACCTGATCCTGTTATCTCCCACCTTCCCCCTGTTCTCTGCTGGGGAATCAGCCTCTTCCTCTAGCCAACACAGAGAGAGGATGAAGCCCAGGGACGCATTTTGTCCCATAAAGCCAAACTGTGACACCAAGAGAGTGGAGACAGTTTTGCAGACCCCAAGGCACACATGGCCCTGGCATGGGGAGCACAGCCAAGAGGAGCATCGGCAGAGGAAGAACACAACACTAGATCAAATCCTTAAGCCTTGCTGGGAAGCAGAGAGAAGCCAGGAGCCCAAGGAGGTCCCCTCCGTGCCAGGCCACACACATTGTGTGTGCATGCAGGGTGCCAAGTGTCCTCAAGCACAGCTGAGGGGGTTTTTGTGCCACACGTGTGCCCCGTGGTGGTGCCAACAGCATGCCTACACACACATGCCCAGTCTCAGGGTGACCACATCAAATGTTAATGTCAGGGCCGGACTCCTGCTGTTGCAGGCTCATGAAAGTTTCAGCAGCAGTGACGGGAATTTGTGGATCACCTGCAGGTAGTGGCAGACCCATGTGTGCAATGCTAGCACCCTTTCCACTCTCTCACAGTGGGTATGTGGGGGGATGAGGAGCAGCAGCAGCTGCCAGCTGTGCAGCAGCTGGGGAAACTCAAGAAGCAATAGCTGTCATTGCACCAAGCCCGCTGGCCTCCTCCAGAGCTATGAAATCTCCGTGGCTGGCACCCCATAGCACTGTCTTCACCCCAGCCCAGTCCTTTCCTGCCACATTTGTAGTAAAGAGGGTACTGGCCACAATCTGATAGGTTTAACCTCTTCTCTACATTGATTCTGGGCTGGTGACACCCCAGGGGGGTCTGCACAGAGAGACACCACCCCAGAGCTGCAGGGAGAGCACAGGGATGGAGCAGGAAGGGAGGCACCCAGTAAGTATCAGGAGAGGGTCTGTGGGGTGACATGAGCATGGGATCAGTAGGAAAAAGCATCAGCAAACCCAGGGACCAAGACTCTGGGAGAAGATGACCAGAGCAACCTCTGATCTTACCACCCCCGAACAGCTCCAGCCATGTGGCTGAGCCAGGGAAAGCCACCTCACTCCAGGGAAAATGACCTTGACCCATGGACACAGCCCAAATCTCCCCACCAGAGCCCAAGTCTGTGACACTGTCAGGTACAGAAAGGGGAGGGAGATTTTGGCCTCTGACATTCAGCTTTGCCCATCCTAGCCCAGCACAATGTGTGGAACTGTACCTTTTCAGCACTGGCATCAGTGGGGCAGAGGTCCCAGGGTGGCAGTTCTGCCATCTCCAGGCAGGTCTGCAGTCACCAGCTGGCCCTGGGTCCGCTTACAGCCTGTTTCCAGTTACAGCTAGAGCAGGGCTCTGTGCCACCACAGCATTTCATGCTGGCCCCATCCCTGTCATGCCTCAGAGGAGCTCCATGCCCTGACCTCATAGAGTCAGCCTGGCTTAGCCAGACACCTTCTGGCTGTGGCTTCTCTCATCACATCCTCTTCCCCATCACCAGTTCTGTGCAGCCACTTTGTGTGCAGCCCTGCTACAGTTGTTGCCACTCCAGCCATGAGCCACAGAGATGCTAGGAGCATGGGGACAGGCTGGATTCTTCCAGCAATGGGCAGTGTGACAGCAGCACAAGTCACCAAGGCCCCAGCGCACCAGGGTTTGGCTCTCCTTGCGCCCTTGAGCATATATCACACCCCTGATCTGACTAGTTTCAAACTCCTCCAGTTTCTCTCTCCAAATGGAGGATGGGAACCCGGCATCTCCCAAGCATTGCCACATCCCTGTCTGCCAGCTGCTGACACAGAGAGCTGCACACAACAGAGGTGTTACGGGGAGGACAGACTGGAGTGGAGATCAGCTGCACACAATGTGCCCTGGGGTTTGCACTAGTGGGCACACAGGAACACTGGCTGGTGGTCTCAGAGCCAGGTAGACAGCCCTTGTGCCATCATCTTCACCTCAAGAGTTGGGGCCAGGGGCCCTGTAGAGTTTGGCTGTGGGTCAAGCAGCTTTTCTGGGCTAAAATAGCCCAAGGTAAAAGTAATTTGGAGAAGGGGTAGTGTGAGACATGGGGCAGATTCCTGGCAACAGAGCAGGTGCATATGGGAGGAAGCTGTGCTCTGGAGGGCAGTGGGAACACTGGGACTGTGGGGAAGGTGAGATAAGGCAGAGAGCAGACAGGCAGGGACAACCAGAGCTGAGAGGACACTATATGCCCTAACCCAGAGGAGCTGAGACCCATGCCACAGTGTTTGCATAAGGACCAACACCACACCAAAGGTCCCTCCCCATCACAGCCTCCACGAGCCCAAAGGACATGCCACCCGGCTGGGGGACTGAGAGCCACTCACCTGGGGTAGCCCAGCTCACTGCATGGCACCGGGTGGCTCGGTGGTGCCCGAAGGCCCCGGCTCTGGCGGCGCTGTGCTCTTGGCCTCGTTCTCTGCCAGGGACCGTCACTCCCCCAGCAGCCGCAGGACCATATTTGAGCATGGCAGCTGCAGGCTGCTGCTCCCCAATGCATATTTGATGACTGCTATTATTTCCATCTGCACTCGTGAGCAGGGATGAGAGCTAAGATTCCCTCTGCAGAGCTGGGGAGCGGCAGGTGGGGAGCAGCTGGAGAGGCAGCCAGCACTGCTCCCTGTCCCCTCAGCCTCATCCCTGGTGACATGGATGGACAGTCCTGTAGACCCTTTCCTCCCTGTGCCACTAACTCCAGATGTGAGCAGCCCTGATGCATTCAACTCCAAAACAATGCAAATTGAGGAAGAAAAATCACAGGGATGTGGAGGTGGACACATACCCCTCTTCAAGGTAGGGTTGAGATCAGCCAGTTCCTCAGGCTGGGAACAGAGAAGGGGTCTAGACACCCATCACCCCAATGATCCTCTTTGAGATGAGCAGGGCACCTCCACCACAGAATCCTAGCACTGTTGAGGTTGGAAGAGACCTTTGAGAGCTCACAATCCCACCATTACTGCTAAGTCACTGCCACTAAACCACGTCCCTCAGCATCACATCCGTGTGCCTTTTAAGTACCTGTAGGTATGACGACTCCACCACGTCCCTGGGCAGCCTGCTCCAGTGTCTGACAACCCTTTCTGAGAACAAATTTTTCCTAACATCCAACCCAAATCTTCCCTGGTGCAACTTGACGTCACACATCCATGCGCCTCAAAGCTTCACCAGCACTGCGTTCCCCTCCTCCAGCACTGCGTTCCTGCATCGCGTCAAATTTGGGACCGTTTTCCAGCAGGAATGGAGCTCTCAGCCTTGGAGGCAGGGAGAGGACCCTGCTGCAGGTACCGCACCACGCCAGGAAAACCTCCTCTCCCTTTCCCGGGTCGCTGCCGTACTGCGGCGGGCATTTATTATGCTGATTGCTCCAAAGGCGAGGGCTTAACTGCAAATTACAATCAATAGCCCCAGTCCCCACGGGGCAGCTTCATCATTTCACAGACACAAGCAGAGGAATTCAAAGCCTTCTTCTGCCAGCCATAAATCCTCCCTCACCGCAGCCTCCCTAGCCGGCCCCGCACACAGCGCAGCGGCCGCTTGGGGTGACCCTTGTCAGCTCTTGAAACAATTAAGCTGTCACCGTGGATCGTGACTCTTATCTACAGCCCTGAGCAGAGCTTTGAGATGTCAGCCTGATGGGGTGAGGCAAGCTGGCTGAGGCCAGCCCGCTGCAGTAACTGTCTCTCATTGAATTAAATGAATGTATTTGGAGTCAGAGTCTCTTTTTATTACCTCGCAAACGATTCCCTGACTAAATTAAATTATAAAAGGAGTGCTCAGCCAATCAAAGCTGCTTGATTGCCTGGAACAGGCATTTTAAGCAGAGCATGCCTCGGGCTGTGGCTGTTTCCAGGACTTGATGGAGGCTGGCTGATGGGCTGTGTCGAAGCCGATTCGGCCCGGCTCACGCCCAGGGCATGGCTCAGCGGTGAGCCCGGGAACGGGACGGGATCAGTGCAGCCCTCTGGGAGCAAGATACAGAGCGAACAAACCTGCCTGGAAGAGCAGGGGAACGGCAGGGGGCTGTGGTGCAGCCAGCCAGGCTGCAGAGTATCACAGCCATAGAACGGTTTTTGGCTGGAAGAGACCTTTAAAGTCACCAAGTTCAACCGTTAATCCAGCACTGCCAGGTCACCACTAAACCACGTCCCTCTAGCACCACATCTACACGGCTTTGAAACTTCTCCAGGAACAGGGACTCCATCACTTCCCTGGACAGCCTGTTCCAGGCTTTGACAATCCTTTTGGGGAAGGAATTTTCCCCCAATACTCAACCTAAACTTCCCCGGGTGCAATCTGAAGCCACTTCCTTTGTACAGTGCAGAAAATGCAGTGTGCTGCTCTTTGAGGAGCAAATCCACAGCTCCTGCCTACAACCTCCCATCCCTGGGCAGGGACACTGCATTAGTTCAAGTTGCTGAGAGCCCTGACCATCCTGACCTACATTTCCATGAGTGGAACATCCATAAACAGCCTGGGCAACCTGGGACGGCATTTCCCCACCCAAAAAGATTTCTATCTTCTCTCTTTCAGTTTCAAACCATCACCCCTTATCCTGTTGCAACAAGCCCTGCTCAAAAGTCTGTCCCCCTTTCTTATCATCCCCTTCAAGTACTGAAAGGCCACAAAAAGGTCTCCCTGGAGCCATCTTTTCTCCAAGCTGAACAACTCCTCCTCTCTCAGCCTGGCCTCACAGCAGAGGTGCTCCACCCCTTCTATCATCTTCATTGCCATAAACCTCAGGAGGCTCCAGTACAATCCTAATGTTGCAGCCTATTTCCCCCTTGCCCTTAAGATCTTGTTTTCCTCAGGAGTTGGAGAGATCTTCAGGCTGCTGCCCCAAACTGCAGCGTCTGCAGCTTTTAACATCAGAGCAGAACAATTAGAGGCGCTGTCTGGAAGAATGAGCGCAGCAATTAAACGCACAGGTCTCCAGCTACCCACTGCCTTGCAGAAAAGCTACCCTCACTAAAACAAGAAGTTAGTTTCTTCTGCCTTAGCTATTTTTACTTCATCCTCATTCCAAATTTAATCGTGTGCTGGCTTGTTTTGAACAGGGTAAAATGCCCAATTCCCTAAACAAAGAGTAAGGCTAATTAGACAGAGGGGGTTTTAACAATGGTGCTTTGGACTAGCCAAGGTGCAACCCAAACACAGAGGTAGGCACTGACTAACCAAGGGCATGATTTACCAGCTAAACACTTTGTGCTTCAGCTTATCAACAAAAGGGGTTGGAACATCTCTTCCTTACAAGGACAGGCTGAAGGAGCTGAGGCTGTTCAGCTTCCGGAAGGCTCCAGGAAAACCTAACAGTGGCCTTCCAGTACTTGAAGGGAGGCTACAAGAAGGCTGCAGAGGGACTGTTTCCAAAGGCCTGCAGTGATAGGACAAGGGGCATTAGTTTGAAATGAGAGGAGATTTCGATTGGATGTTAGGAACAAATTCTGCACCATGAGGGCAGTGGAATACTGGAACAGCTTGCCCAGGGAGGTAGTTGAGGCCCCATCCCTGGTGCTATTCAAGGTGAGGCTGAACAAGACTCTGAGCAGCATGATCTAGTGGAGGATGTCCCTGCTGAGTGCAGGGTGGGTTGGACTGGATGACCTTTGGAGGTCCCTTCCAACTCAAACCTTTCTATGATTTCCAACTCCAGCACCATGTGGCCCAAGGACAAAGCCCACTCAGCCCACCTGTCCACATGACAGAGATTGGCAGGTTCCTGGATTTGGAGTGCAAAGTCAGAAACTCAGGGACAAAAAAGAAACCAAAGAACACTCTATGCAGGTAGCAAAGGTTGTGCAACCTTGAGAGGCAACATAGAGGGCGAGTTAATGTGCTGGAACAGCTCCCCACGGCTCACGCAGAGAGGCTCCTGCTTGCTCCAGTCAGCTCAGCCAGAATGTGGCTAATTTGGAGCTCATTCTCCACTCACTGCCACCACAGCCAGGATTTGGTCTGTGCTCCAGCTGTGAACAATACCAGGAACAGGGAAGGGAACGGGCAGAAAGTCACACTAGCTTCCATATTGTGTTTGTGAACACCTAGCTATATCCCATCACACCTCATCAAGCCCCCTCAGAGCCCTCTTGTAGCCATTTCACATCTATTCCCTGCCACAACCTCCTGGAACAGCATCTTGGGATTCCTCAGGAGGCTAAAGGTGTAAGAAGAGTTAGAAAACACACCAAACCATCTACCCACTGCAGGCAGACACCTGCAGCTCACATGAAATAGCAACTTTTATTTTCTCAAATAAAATAATCCTTCCATTTCTGCTCAATCAGTTTGTGAGGGGTGGAGGAGGAGCACAAAGGAGAGGGAAAGAAGCCTGTTCAGACAAGTTCTAGATCAGACCTGTCCTCACAGTTCAGAATCCGCATCAGAACGAATCCTTCTTCAATGAAAGAAAATAAAAGCTATTGGCAACTCTTGCTCCCAAAAGGAAAGAGCTGCTCTCCATCAGGCACTCTGAATCGGTTAGCATCAGCATTCAATGAAAAAGCATGACTAGAAAAATGCCACCATGAAAAATACCCAGACAAGCAACAATGTTTTAACAGGGCTGGGGTAAACCCCGTGGTACTTGGAGCTCAGAGAGTTGGAATTTAGGAGCACGATTAAGAAAGATCTCCAGCACTACTCCTGGGGAGTGATAGGCAGGACAAGAGCGAGGAGGAAAGCCCCAGGACAGTTCCTCAATGTGTGATGTGCCAGAAATGGTTCCTCGCTGCAGCCCATGGCTCTGAATCGTACCCTGCTGCAGAGTGGTTGGGTTAGTCGTTCACTAACAAGGCTTCACTACTCACCTCTCAGTAACAGTTGGACCAGCCTGTCAACAAACCTTACTGGAGAGCTAAGGAGAGGCACAGCGTGCCACAGTTGAATGTTAGTTGAGGTGGGACCATGACAAATTCACCAGGAGTTGTCTCAGATGCAGAGACTGAAGTCTCCCATGGTGAAAGTTGCAGGGACAATGTGTTTCAGATCGATGCTTAAATTAAGTGAATGGATAAAGCAGCAAAGCATCAGCAATGTTCTCTTGGCCCTGGGTTCCTTGTCCCACAGTGCAGACAGGTTTCTCACACAAACCTGTTAAATTCCCACTGGTTAAACAAGGTTGAACACATGAATCCATCTGCAAACCTTACTGGGGCAGGACACTGTGGGCTGTGGGACCTATCTACTAGAAGAACCATTTTCCTTTTTTAAGAAGCATTACTTCATCTGAAATGCTGCAAAATGGAAACCCACCTTCCCCATCCCCACCTGCATGTACAGTAGCCTTGTTTTCTGCCTTTCTCCAAGAGGAGAAGCTTCACAGAAGCTTTCTTGGCTGTGGATCACATCTCCCTTTTTTGTTTTCTTTTTGTTTTTGTTTTTGTTTTGTTTTGTTTGTTTTGATGTGGTCAGTTCCAATTCTAGTGATTAAAGACAAGGCCAGGCACCAGCAAAGAGGGTTACTTCTTTACGATCTGAATGACATCTTCATGTTCCATCATATGGGTTAAGCCCACTCTTTGAGGGCTGTATTTTGTGCTTGTCCCCTTTAAAGCAAAAAGGGGGAGAAGGGTTAGAAGATGATCAGAGACAGCCAGGGAAAGAGATTTCTCTTTTGCTGCTAAGCACTTACCCACACCAAGGCATATTTGAACTGGCTGGCTAACGATCTGTGAATTCGATGGCACTGCAACACAGACAGACAGCAAGTGAAGCAGGTCAGTGATGCTATTCTGCAAACAAATTAGTACCCAGGAACTAGAAACAACTCAGAAACTGCAAGAGTGGCCTCAGCAGCCAGTTGACAGCACGTGGAAGAACACAGAACAGACACACAGGGGTCAGTAGCCCACAGTAAGCCACATCCCACTATTTCCATGAGCTTTTTCACTGGACTGAATGAAGTTCCATGCACAAGTAAGGAGGAACCTCTTTACTTTGAGGGTGGTAGAGCAGTGGAGCAGGTTGCCCAGAAAGGTTGTGGAGTCTCTGTCTATGGAGACTTTCAAAACCTGCCTGGATGCCATGCTGCTCTAGATGAACCTGCTCTGGCAGGAGGGTTGGACTAGATGATCTTCAGAGGCCCCTTTCTGTGACTCTGAAGTAAGTGGGGTTTTTTTAAACCCTTCATGGCACCTAAGAAAGCAACCTGAGGCAGACAAAACCAGTACAGGTAACAAAAGAAGCAGCTCACATTAAACACTGACACATCCCAAGCTTTAAGAAGCACAAATCACAGCAGGCTTCAAGAGGAACTTGTCTTCTACAGACAAGGAAACATAAAAGATGCAGAGAAATTACCACATGCTCCACAGAGGCCCCTTTCCGTAGAATAATGGCATCTGTAAAGTCTGGTCTCTCTGTGGAAAAACAGGAGAGAGGAAAAAAAAAGCAGTGGATATCCATCAAGTGCCTTCTGATGTGCTGACACCACCTCTTAGTGCCCCGTGCCTACCACTCCCAAATTCCTCCTCCTCCTCCCATTGCACTTGGCAGCTCCCAGACACAGCAGGTATCTGGGTACTTTGAAGCAGCAAGCCACTTCTGTAGACATTCCAGTAGCCACAAGCAGTCACCTTCATCACACAGCCAACAGCTTCCTCACAACCCACCTCCTCCAACAACTCCATTCCAAACACTTGGCTTAGGACAAACAAAACCACCCAAATCAAAACCCACTCAAGTAAAAGCAAAACAAGTGACATCACTATGCAGTTTTCTGTACCACACTCCCCACCCCTTTCCTCCCAAGATGTCATAGAGCTTAACAAGCTCACAGAATGTTCCTTCATCTCCTTACATCCACCCCAGTTCAGTCACAGCCACTCATAACTAATTAGGGACAAGTTAAAGATGTGTCTTCATCACTGGGAGAAGCTGCAAGGAAATTATAAAACAAAGGGAGGATCACAGGCACTCCTGAGCCTCAGAAGCCTGGGCATGGAACCACCAAACCTCTCAAGGTAGGAACAGGAGACCTCTTCTAGGCAGTGGTGGACTGAACTGGTCAGCACAGGCTGTGTGCAAGGAAGAAAGTGGTGAACTTGCATACTTTACTTCCTCGAATCATCATGAGGGCTACAAAGACACTGGGGGGCCTGGAGCATCTGTGAGGAGGAAAGGCTGAGACCTGGGCTTTTGAGCCTGGAGAAGAGCCTGAAAGGGGATCTTCCCAATGCTCAGCAAGACCTGAAGAGTGGGGGGCAAGAAGATGGGACCACAGTCTTTTCAGCCATGCCCAGTGACAGCACAAACTGGAACCCGGGAGATGCCATCTGGATGGGAGAAATTTCTTTGGTGTGAGGGTGCTGGAGCCAGAGAGATTGTGGAGTCTCCTCTGGAGAGATTCTAAATCCACCTGGACACTGTGCTCCTGGGCATGCTGCTGTGGGTGTCCCTGCTTTAGCAGGTGGGGTGGACAGGATGATCTCCAGAGGTCCCTACCAGCCCTCACCATGCTGAGATTCTGTGATTCTGGACAGTTCATCATAGAGTGTGCATAATAAGGAAGCAAGTTGCGAACTTGCACAGTTCATTTCCTTATCTCATCATGGAGGGTGCCCCATGCATGAAAATGCACCTCTTTAGTCCAGGAAGAATGGAAGGAATGTGCTGGGATATATGCATGGCTGGATTAGGTGGAACAGATAGCATTTCCCAAGAGCTGAAAGCCAGTTGGGGCTAAGCCCTTTGTGCCTTTCCAACCCTCTGTTCAGCTAATGGTCACTTACGTCCTCGTTTCTTGGTGTAGATGCAGGTAAGTGCCAGGTATTCCCAGAGCTTCTCCAGCAAGTAGTCCAGGTTCAGCTTCATGCCACAGCTGCAAAACACCAGGAATAGTTGCATGCTTACTGTTGTTGGGATTTAGAGATCAGAAGAACAAGGTGAAATGTCTTAGGAAAGTACTGGGGAACGAGGGGAAAGTCTTTAATGAGGCCAGGAGAGGAAAAACACAAATTGAAACAAATTGGATTTTCAGAAGGGCAAACAGCTTTGAAGCAGCAAAGCCTCAATCAGACACATCAGCACTTCTAGGGGAATGAATTACACTGGTTTGCTCCAGCTGCAGTGTGGAGAAGCCAAGGAGCTTGCTCCTCCACAGGAAGGAGGCTGGAAGAAGCTCCACAGTGGCTCTGCTTCTCACTCCAGGAGCTGGAGACAGCCTGGGGAGAAGGCCCTTCCTGGGAGAAGCTGAGGAAGGGGGTAAGAAACGAACCACCAGACCATCCAGGCCAGTACAGCAGGCAGTGTGACAGGCTCCCACCTGATTACAACGCTGTGGGGTCTCCGAGCAAGACGATCCACTTCCTCCATCGATATCTGGTCAATCTTGTTATAAACCTAAGCCAAAGGTACAACACCCAGCCATTAGGAAGCCAACCCAGCAACACTGCAAGGGGGCTGACAGGCACTGGTGAGGCTGCACTTCGCATACTGGGTTGTTTTAAGTCACTCACTTCAAGGACATTGAGGTGTTGGAGCGTGTCCAAAGAAGGACAACAAAGCTGATGAAGGGCCTGGAGAACAGGTCTGGTGAGGAGCAGCTGAGGCACTGGGGTTGTTCAGCCTGGAGAAAAGGAGGCTGAGGGGAGACCTCAATGCCCTCTATAACTCTCTGGAAGGAGCTTGAAGCAAGGTTCTTCTCCCAAAGAACAAGGGGAAATGGCCTCAAGTTGCACCAGGGCAGGTTTAGGTTGTATGCGAGGAACAATTTATTCCCCAAAAGGCTTGTCAAGCCCTGGAACAGGCCATCCAGGGCAGTGCTGGAGTCCCCATCCCCAGAGGGATTGAAAAGCTGTGTGGATGTGGTGGTGAGGGGCATGGTTTAGTGGTGACTTGGCAGTAGTGGGTTAATCGTTGGACTTGATGACCCTAAAGGTCTCTTCCAACCAAAATGATCCAAGTACAAGGTAGTTCCAGCACCTGAAACAGAAACTTGGACCCTGTCAGCCAAAGGACAAAACACACTTAAAATTCAAAAGCCTAAATGTAAGTCTGGACCTTTCAAAGCTCTCCCTTTCATTCCCCCAGTATCTTTGATTGCACTACAGACCCTGTCACTATCAGTGACCTCTGACACAAGGACCAGCAACGAAAGCCTAAGCAGAACTTGGGGTACAGGAACTGAAAGTTCTGCACTGTGGGAGTAAATCCCACACCACATCAGCGCAAGCTGCTTCACAGCTGCCAGCCACAAGAGGGCACAGGGACCACACGCAGAGCACAGCAGCACGTGTGAAGCTTAGAAAAGCCTTCCTGCTGAGCTGTGCTTTCCACCTCAGGCCCCACATCACTCCTGGGATGGAACCAGGATGATTCTCAGCAGACTGGAGATGCTTGGCGTAGATGAAGGCGGCTGGTTCCAAGATACTCACATAGAGGCACGGCATGTAGACTCTGTTGCCCACAATCACATCAATGAACTCATCAGGGGAACAATCCTCTCTGAAGAGGACCTCAGCATTGAAGATTTCTGAGGTGAGCATTGTCAAGGCCCATATCCCAACACATCAACACAACCACTGTGAGCCAATGGCCTGAGCTTGCTTGTGAAAGCCTCTGTCAACCTAGAAAGCCTCAAAGACACAGTGGGGCTGCCCCACAGCAGGTACCACTTGACTGAATAGCTGCTGATGTCTCCAAGGTCTTCTGCTTTAGGAAAGGATACTATATTCATGGAGGATGAGCTGTACCAACTTCTCAGAGCACTGAGTCAATGTGACAGTTGAGTTGAAGGAGATACCTCCACCCTTCTTCGGCTGCAGGGAGGCAATAAAGCAACTTAAGCACAGTTTGCAAAAACCACAACACCCCTCGAGTCTGTCCAACTTAAGAGACAGCACTCAGTGACCTCAGTTTGGAGCAGGCAGCCAGATACAAGCTGTGCTTGCAGGAAACCCCACCTTGAAGTAGATATTTGGTTTGGTTTTGTTCAGCCGGATCCCTACAGATTCCAGTTCTTTCTCCAGTAAGGCCCTGTGGGGACACTGCATGTTAGTGCTGTGAGACTGAGTACAGCCAGGTGACACCCACACCTTTCTATTTTGGTTCCTGTTGATACAGCCTCACCATAAGCTTTCACTACAACCTAAAACCCACAGCTCATGTGGGACAGTGCTGTGAAAATTCAGGTTGGCATCCCTGTCTCTGAGCAGCTCTCCTGTGGGAATGATTCTTCAGCTGAGAAGCAGCAGTTCACTTCTAATAGAATACAACTTTTACTTCACATTCAGATTAGTTTGGCTTGGACCCCTAAAGCTCATCTAGTGAAATTCCCTGCAGTCAGCAAGGACATATGCTCTAACCTGATCTGGAGTAGTTCCAGAGATGGGCCATCTACCACTCCTCGGGGCAACCTGGGCCAGGGTGTCAGCATCCTCAGCATGAAAAATGTCTCCCTTCTCTCTAGCTTGAATCCCCTCTCTGTTTAAAACCATCACCCCTTGCCCTCACAACAGCCCTGCTAAATAGTCTCTCCCCAGGTTTCTTATTGGCCCCTGTGAGTACTGAAAGGCCACAAGAAGGTCTCCCCAGACAGCTCAGGGAGTGATTCCCCAGTCTGCACAGGATACATATCAAGAACTTGATGTTTTCTGGGAACCCCTGAACCTGCCCCACTACCCCTAAGCTCCATATACCCAGCATATGCTCACCTCTGTACTTCACCCTTGGTGGCATCCAGCATCATGATAACAACATCTGCTGTCCTGGCCACAGCTATCACCTGTCGACCTCTGCCCTTCCCTGAGAAGAGGAGATGGTTGTACATCAGCAAGAGAAAGCAGGTACAAGTTCTGCTGCCCTGCAGAGCTGCTTAGAAGCAAGGGAAAAGCTTTTGCAGTGTGATACTGGCTGTAGTGAGCAGCTGGGGAGCCCCTGACCTCCATATATAGTGAGTTCTGTCCATCATAAGTCCTAACAAACACTCTTTGCTGCTGCTCCTCCACCACAGTGACAAGACTGATTGTGTAAAGCCATCTGAGGACAGCTGCACAGGTGGAAATGACATCACTGCTAGTAGGAGACATCCCCAGACACAGGATGTGGGCCTGGGGTCCCTGTGCAGAGGGGTTATGAATTATTTCGTGTCAATGAAGAGAGAGACTTTATTAACCAGGCCACACCCCTGCAAAAGAGAACATTAGGAGATTTTCCAACATTTTCAAGGCATCTTCTGACATGACCAGCCAATCAGCATGATGATGAAGCAGAGGGACAAAGCCAACATCTCTTCCAGAATCAGGAGTCATAGGAGGATTGTCTCAGGGAATCAGTCAAAAGAGGTTACTGTTTAGCTGTGATTTCCCCCCCTGGCACTAGCATCTTTCTTTAGCTTTCCTCTGTTCCAGAAAACAGATGAGAGAGATAACACTCATACAAGAAGGTGAGAAGTGACTGGCTTGCTTGGGCTCCCACCTCCACAAAAGCATCCTTCTGCTACATATAGAACCTTTTGTGGGCTCAGGGATAAAAATCGTGCCTCACATAAGATCAAGGACTCCAAAATTTGGAATGCCAACATGGAAACTCTTGGCCCTGGACACCTGCTGTGGTCTGAGACATTTGGCTACACCACTGAGGGCAAATCCCTACTTTACATGAACATAGAGATCAGCCAACCTTGTGCTGCTCCTTCAATGATTCCAGGAAGATCCAACAGTTGAATATTGGCTCCTTTGTACTGAAATGGAAATGGAACAGAGAGATGAAAGCTTTGTGTAGGTCACCTGAGGTGCCTCAAAAGCCTGGAACACATGCTGGGGTCCAAAGCCTGCAGAGAGTGGAACTGAATGAACCCCAGGACAACTACACACAGAGCAAATGGCTCTGTTTTGCCAAGGTACCTCCAGAGTGTGTCTAGGAAGCTGTGTTCAACACCGTGCACTGTGGTACATTAGGTGCTGACCTCTAAAGCCTCACATGAGTGCAGTTTGACAAGGCACCAGGGAAATAGCACAAGATTCACCTTATCCTGAGGCGGTGAAATGGTTGTGTTTTTTTTCCCCTCCTTTCCCTTTAGTTTCTTGGTCTAACAAGAAAGCACAGAGAGCAGCGAGTGCCACCACCTCTTAATGGGACAGCCCAGAACCATTCAGATGTGCTGCAGCAATTCCAGCAGCATAAAGTAACAGGAGACTTTCATTTACCACATATGCAGGGCACTGGCTTTCGAGCTGCCATTGCAGCAAAGTCCTCAGCAACAGAACTAGCAACTGGCTGCAGCTCATGGCTGTGTTTGGATGTATTACAGTATTTGTGTTTATTTTAACACCAATACTTTCATTATTTAACTCTGCTTTCAATTCTGACCCAGATTCTCTCATTACTCACAGACACTTTTCAGTTTGATGCCCTTTATCACTTGCTTTACTGATGGATGCTTAGGCCACCGCTAATAAAATTCCACAAGGACAGGAGGAGTTGTATTTCCTCTCCAAATTGATCACAGGACAGATTGCCTCTTTTAAAGCTTCATTAAAAACAAATCTGTCAAGGTTTCCAGCCATCTGGTCAGTGGCACCAGCAGCAGTTACAAAAAAATCAGCTGAGGATTGTTGGATTGCTCTGGTCAGTGGAACGGCAGCAGATGAAACGCCCTGGTTCAGGCAGTCAGTCCTGAAGAGTTATGGAGCCTAGGGAAGTGCTAAATCAGCTCTGTGGGTTGCACAAGCCCTGACAGCTCGCTCCAGACCTCCTAAAGTTTAAAGCAGAAGTCAGCAGAGACCTTTGGATACTGACACATTTACATGTCTGGGTCTCTTACCACCACTAACACCCTGAAAGGAGGAGAATCCCACTTACTTCTATGACTCCTGGGATGCAGGTCAGGGTTGTGAACTCGTAAGATGCAGCTTCACTGGCAGTCGAGGTCATTAAACTCAAAAACGTGGACTGAAAGGCAAGAGAGCAGCATAATTAGAGATATGCAAACAAAAGTGTTGGTCAGCGTTCAAGCAAATGTGCAACACCAAAGGATCCTCAGCTTTGGGGGCAGTGTTGTGGCCGTCCCAGGCACAGGGACTGACACAGCAATGGGTCAGCCACTGCCATCACTGAACAACAGCTAAACCCTGTGCTCTCAGCCATTTTATCAGCAGTGCTGTGGCTGGGTAAGACTGAGTTTGAGCCTGTTACCACAAGGCACTAAGCAGAAGTGAAGGAGTGTTGTTCCTAGCTCTAACTTTCAGCTCTCATCCTACAGTAACACAGAATGTCAAGTTAGAATGGACCCAAAGGATCATCCAGCCTGACCTTTCTAGGTGACAGTGCAGTTGAAATGAGCTGGCCCAGCACCCTGTCAAGCTGAGTCTTAAAACTGACCAATGTGAGGCAATTCACTGCTTCCTTTGGGAGATTATTCCAATGTTCAGCTGTTCTCATGGTGAAAATTTTTCTTCCAGAGTCCCAAGGGAATCTCCCCAGCAGTAACTCGTCCCCATGACCCCCTTGCCTTTTCCATAGGACTCCGTGTAAAAAGGGAGGCTTCTTCCTCCTGGTAGCCACCCTTTGTGTGCTGGTACACAGTAATAAGGTCTCCCCTAAGGCTTCTCTTCTCAAGGCTGAACGAGCCCAGCTCTCTCAGCCTCTCCTCACATGGCAGTTCTCCCCATCCTCTGATCATTCTCTTGGCCCTTCTGTGGACACTCCTCAGCCTGTCTGCATCTTTATTATTTAGACAGCAGGAAATTCATCTGTTGTCATGGCAAGAAGGTGAAAGATGAGGAGGAGATCAGTTTTATAGGCACTGCTAACCACAGACTGGAAATACACATGCCACGTGGTTGAACACAGACACTCACTGACCTTACCCACAGAAGGAAAACCGATCAGTGCCACCCGGGCATCTCCAGATTTCATCACATCGAAGCCTTCCCCTTTAGCAGCTGAGGATTTGGAGGGTTCTAGCAACTGAGCTCTGTATTTTGCAAGCTTTGCTTTCAGCAGGCCAAGGTGGTACTCAGTGGCTGCAATAACATAAACACAACAGCTGGGTGACAGGGAGTTGCCAATAATTCATTTTCAGAAATAAGAATCTTCCTAAAAAGAAACACTGCAGGTCTTGGCCAATGTCTTACCCACTGCTACATCCCCAAGGTGTTCTGTAACCTTTTGAAATACTGAGCTTGAGAGCAAATCTGGTATCCTGCACAGAAAGTCAGGCTTCAGGGAAATAAGCAGCCAAAAACTTCCTGGCTGAAGGAAGCAAAAGTAGAGTGAGAGCAGGTGCAGGAATGAATGGGTGAAAGCAGCCAGTTAAGGAGGGAGAGAGATCACAGTGGGAATGGCCTCTCCTGGGCAAAAGCCCCTCCTTACACCCAGCCACATCCCGTGGCACTCCAAAAAAAACAGGATTTCTCCCCCCCTGCTCTTGACAAGTTTTAAAGGCCTGATTAAGTTAGCACTCACGTCCATGGAAGTATTTTATTGACTCTTTCTGTGCGAAACACTGGAATTTGCTCCTGACAGGGGAAAAAAAAAAAAAAAAAAAAAAAGGGGGGTTGTTTCCTTTTTCAACA
>VWYK01069808.1:71775-96546 GCA_013399775.1 Semnornis frantzii
CCACAAGGCAGGCCGTTCCCACATCATCTCTCAGCCCGGCCACTTCTCCCATCATACAAGATCCCAACTTGGAATAGAGGAAATGGGCTCACCAACACCCAAATACTTTCTCATTAAGGCTTAAACTAGCAATCCAGCTGCAATAAACCAGCCAAACGTGCTGCCAGAAGGAAGAAAGTTAATTAAAACAGAGAAAACCCAAACCACCTTGGCAACAGCCACAAGGAGGCTTTGCTTTCCTCTGCCATGAGCCTGCTTTAAGGGGGTTGGTTTTTAAACAGCCAAGGGGGGGAAAAAAAAAAAAAAGAAAAAAAAAAAGGGAAAGGGAAACCAAAACTCTCACAAAAGCCCCACAGGTGGGAGTGTCACATTAAATATACAACCAAGGCAAACTTATTATTTTAAAAAAGAAACCAGAAACCACACACACACACTTTGGCACACAAGCCTTAAGTTATGTCACTTGAAACATCTCGAAGTCAGGAGAGCTACTGGGGGCATGGAGAGGGGGGGAGGGTTGAGCTTTTTTTTTTTTTTCCCCCCCCCCCTTTTTTTTTTTTTTTTTTTTTTTTTTTTTCAGTGTCCTTAAATATAATAAATTCAAAGGGAAATACTGTTAGGTTAAAATGGAGTGTTTTTCATTAAGTCCAATNTTTTTCCCTTGTAAAAAGGTGTCAAGCAGTGGTGTGGTGAAGCACAAAGAGCAAGTAGAAATGCTGAACAGTCCCAGAGCTGCCCCTGCGCCTCCCATCCCTTTCTCCAAAGCAGCCAGCTGGTTACACACATGGATATAAAAAACTAACGCCAACATTCCCAGTTTTCAATGTGAAAACAGTAAAATGTAATCGAGTACTTGTGCATTTGCCATAGGGTCCTTTGGAAAAGGAACCATAAAAATATATATTTTTTTTAAATAAAAGTCTTTTTTTGTTTGTTTTTCCTTTTTTTTTTTCCTCTTTTGTCTTTTTCTTTTTTGTGTCTTTTTTTCACCCTTAAGTAAAGAGCAAATATACACCTATAAGCAGAGTTCAGATCCACTTTACTGAGAGCCTGCAAGTCCACACATCAAATTAATTCCCAGTGGCGTATCCAGACATGGGAATGGCTCCCAGCTCCAAAAGCCTGGCATTCCTGAAAGGACTGCGGCCCTGGCTAACCTGGTTAGCCAGCACAAAGCAAAGACTCATTCAAGCCTTATCTGTCCCAGTCAATACTCCCCCAAAACAGACTGCAGCTGAAACCTCATGCGCTGGACCCAGCTCTAGGAGCATCAGAGCTGGCAATCTGGGCACCAAACCCGAGTCCTGGCGATTTCAACCCATATCAGGCTGTAACAATGAAAATATAAGCACTGAGCTTATATTCTCTTATTACTCAGAGGACAGATCACTGATTCCAGCTACTGAGACACAGCTTCCAAAGGAGAGCCGGAAGGAACTTCTGTGACAGAGAAACTAGCTGTGCAATAAGGAAGTGCATTTAAAAGGTAGCTCAAAACCAGATTAAAGATCAAATCGCCACTCGACAGGAGGGAGAAACAAGCTCCAGCAGCCACACTCCTTGGGCTGGGTGGGTTAACAATTCAGGCTCTCTCTGGCGAGTCCGAGGGGCAGGAGAGAAGCGTGCATTCCCGTGCTCGACAGGGACACAGTTCTCCTGGCAGGCCATGCTCCCCTGCCCGCTTTGCTTCTGTGCGCTATCAGTTCCGGGCAGCTGTCATCGGAATTCATAGATAGGAGCACTGTGCTCAGGAACGTGAGTTAAATTCAATGACTGATACCTGGGAGAGAAGGAAAAGGTGGATGAAAGGATTGCACACAGCAACAGAACTCCCCCGGCACGGATGGCTGCTGCTGGGCAGGCCACAGAGCAGACATCCTGATCACCAGCTCTTCTTTTACCCTTCACAATTTCAGAGTCAGGTCTCAGAGGTGTTTAGGCACCCAACGCCCACTTACCCCAAGGCCAAAACCCTGTGAGGACTCAGTGTCACTCCTCATTTCCATTCCTGTGCCTCTGAGCTCACTGCAGCCAGGCTGTGTTCCAGGTGGGCTGATTGTGGGTTTTGGACAGCTTTTGAAGTTCAACAACTTTTATGTTCAAACAGTGTTTGCTACAACTGCAAATTATGCTCAAGTCTTTCAAAGCTTAGCTCCAGGGGATCCGTCTGAAAGCCTCTCAGGCACCTTCCCTCCTCCAAGAGCTTCCAGCTGCCCTACAGCTTTTGAGTGACAAGGGTGTAAGAGGGAAAAAGAGCTCTCCACAGCTACTTGTCAGAAGGCTAGCTCTGACATGAAACTAGTCCATTAATTTTGACTGTTCTCTTGTCTTGCAGCAACACCCCAAGGACCATGGACTACAAAGTAGTGGCCTAGCAAGATTTCTGCCTGAAGGGAGCCACAACCAAGCTGTTACAGGTGAGAAAGCACTGAGTTCCCTCTCAACAGTCCCTTGGACATCATCTGGACAAGGCATTGAGAAGCTCAAAACCTGAATCACTCAGCAAAGCACAAACTGGGAGAGTAAAACCCTGCACAAGAGACCAGGCTGAATTACATTTGCATGTCCTCATGTGAGGGCAAGAGCAGGCCAAGCCCTCAAGTGTTTGGAGACCAGGCTTCTGGGGGGATGGTTTTAGTGACCCACAGCTGGTGTCTGCCTCCCAACTTACCTCACAGACACACCACACTGCTGCTTCACTGGGCCAAAGCACATCCTCAGACCTCTCATCTGTTCTGTTTCACCTTGCCAGGCTGATTGTCCCCCACCACACACAAAGGGCAGCAGTTTACACCGGTCAAACAGGCTGCACTGCTCTGGCCAAGCACACACACCCTCCCTCTGCCCAAAGGTCCAGGTGCCAGCCTGAACCTCCTTCCCAGCCCACAGAAGCACTGCCTGGACACTCCCAAGGCTCCAGACAAGGAGAAGAGGAGTCGTTGCTTGCTGTGCAGAGCCACCCTTCAGACCACAGGAAAAAGGAAGCTTCCTTACCATTCTGAGCTCCTATGGTAGTAATAGCCCTCTATAGATGCTGCTGACTTCTGGAAGCAGATGTAATAGAAACCAGCAAAGGAAGCACCACTGATGTCTTTGATAGTGTGATCTGGGACTAGAAACTGTTCCTGCACACAGAACACAGGTTGTATTTTAAAATGCCAGTTAAATAAAGCCCCCCACCCCAATCTGCCCTCCCGGACTGAATACTGGCACCCATTAACATGAAGACATTCCTGGCTGTGCATTCCCTGCACTCACAGCAGCTCAGACCACAGAGATCAGCATGTCCCTTCACCACCTGCCATTGCAGGTCTTACAGGGAAGCAGGCAACTGAGAACAGAATCAGTTTAGAAGTGCACAAAATCAGTTCAAAACCTGGCCCCCTGCAAACCAAACTGTGAAATCAGGAATAGGAGATGTCTGTTGTTAAAGAAAGGGCTTAAGGGAGACCTGATTGTGGCCTTTAAAGACTTACGTGGAGAGAGATTTTTCACCAGGGTGCAGTGATAGGAGAAGAGGTGATGGTTTAAAACTAAAAGGGAGAGAGCTGGACTAGAGAAAAGGATGAGATTTTCTACACAGAGTGGAGAGACCTTGGCCCAGGTGAGAGATGGCAATGTCCCATCCCTGGACCATCTAAGGTCAGGTTGTTCAGGGATGTGAGCTATCTGCTCTAGTTGGAGATGTCCCAGCTGGTTGCAGGGGTCTTGGACTAGACAACCTTTAAAGATCCCCCTCCCACCCAAACCAGTCTGGGGTGGTACAACTTCCTCCCCTTGCAGCTACATAAGGTTCATGCAAAGAGTGAGGAATCAACACAGGTGAGGAGAGGCCAGTTTGCATCCAACACACAGGCCCCCCACAGGGACCCGAGACACCAATTCTCTCATCCTCTGGAGCACCACCGGCCAAAATTTTCCTGTTGTGTTTTTAGCCAACACTGCAGCCTGTAAGGACACAATTAGCAGGCTAGACAGGAGTCACAATGGAATTCAGACATATGGTGGGTTATGAGGTTGGTAGAGTGAACTCTTTCATTAAACCATCATAGCTGAAAAGGAGCAGAGAAGGAGATATGGAATTTACCTTCCATCTCATGAACACATAGTCCCCATTTTTCAGATCCTCATAATCAAAGTCATCGGAGTTAAATGTTTTTGCATACTGGTAAAAAGCCTGAAACTTCCCCTGAAACAAACAAAAAAACCAAAACAACAAACAAACAAACAAAAAAAAAGGAAAAAAAAAAAAAAAAAAAAAAAAAAAAAAAAAAAAAAAAAAAAAAAAAAAAAAAAAAAAGAAAAGAAACCAAGACGCTTATTCCAGGAGTAGAAATCGCAAGTGCCAGCTGATAGTTGGGAGGGGAAAAACAGCTACAGACAGAATGTCCTCGCCAAAGGGGCTGCTCATCCCCTCGAGACAGGGCTAAACCTACTCTTACAGGATTAGGAGAGGAGAAAACAGAGGATTGCAAGACACACAGAGCCATGTCCAGCCTGGTTGGGGAAGCTCCTGCGCTCTCAGAGGAAGATATTCTGGCAGATACATAACAAACATCAAAGTCTGGCAAGCAACAGCAAAGGTCAAGGAGTGGAGGCAATCAGCTGGTAGCTGTGGCCTTGATCCAGAGCACACCAGCAGACACACCCTACCCTGGGCAGAGGGGAAGACACAGGTACCAACAACCTGCCTGTGCCACGGGGGCACCTCTCTCCTTCTCCACTCCACTTTACAACGAACATGTCCTCTGCAGGGCAGGGGGATCAGCAGGTGGGGAATGTTCCTGCTCTATTCCAACCCCAGGGCCAGCAAGTGTAAAGACACCTCCTTCCTTCTCACAGATCACAGCCAAGAGCCTGCTGAAGGGACCTCCAATCAGAATGATCCCAGTGGGGAAAGGAGGGAGCTGTCTAGAAAGGAGAAGTTTCCAGGCCCATCTCACAGCTCTTGCACTTCATCTCCAAACCAGTCACATCAGATCCCCATCTGCCCCCCGCCACAGATTCACTTACCCAGTGTTTACGATCCACATCCTCATCGGCATCCCACTTGCGTGTTAGGAAAGGGTGTTTTTTACTGATTATCTCACCTTCAAAGAAGGTGGTGAGGGTTGGGTACTCCTAGGAGAGACAAATGAGAGGTCAGAAGGTTTGTCACCTAGAGCCTGGAACCTGAATGCAGACAGAGGTGCAGATGCTCAGCAGGAAGAGCTCAGGGTGTTCTGGTGCTTCCAAGTTGCACACTGGCTGGTCCTGCCCCACACTTCCTAAAGCCCAACTCATGCACACAGCCTCCACCCTCTTATTCCAGCCTCTCTTTGCCCCTCTATTCACTTCAGAAACTAGCAGGAGCCATGTCAGAGCTGGACTGATGGGAAGCTCCAGGCTGGAGGATCAGAAGTGAACATTTACAGCCACCATCACCCCAAAGCAGATATACAGCAGCTGCTGCATGACTGCTACGCAGCCCAAGGGCTGAATTCAGCCATGCCACCACAGGAGAAGGTGTTTCTCTTCACATTTGTGTTAGCACTGAATTAAGAGAACATGGGCAGGGAATAGCAGGATGAAGCCACAGCTGAAAGAAGAATCTCCCTGGGAGACAGCTCTCAACAACTGCCTGACACCATGAGCAATCTCAGAGGATGAACCAGGAACGAAGTATGTAAAGAACTGTTTGGCTCCTGGCTTGCTTTCTTTCAGCAGCACATCAGCACTGGTAGCGCCTAAAGCTGACTGTAGGGTCAGGCTCTCTTCTGCTCAGACCTTAAGACATGCCAGAAAAACTTCCCTCCTTCAGGACTCCTAGTGAGACCAAATGCTCAATGTGCCAAGAACAACAGACTGAAGCTGTTAAACTACTTAGTGGTCAAATTTACCGTACGCTCAATCCTTCCATTTCCTATTTCTGGTGGCAGCTTCTCCCACCCCACCAGCAAAAAAAGAAAAGCCTTTACAAAGCACCTTTTCTTGTTTTGCAGTTAGCACTTACCTCTGTAAGGCCTTTAATCTTCAAGTATCCACAGAGATAGGAGTTTTCCATGTCCACATGCTAGAAAAGAGTGCAAAGTCCAACCATAAGCATAGGCACGAAGACACTCAATTGATCCAAAGCAGTTTCTAAACCTCCCTGAAGTTAATTTCAGCTCCAGCCACCGACCTGGCAGCCTTTCTCCACAGCTCAGAACCACTTGGAGTGATCATTTACAGGTGCTTAGTTCACCTCTGACAGCCTCTACATCCCAGGCCTGACAACACCCCATCTGCTCCCAGCTCCATCATGCCAAGGCAGCAGCCTCTGCCCAGAGGTCTCTGACAGGAAGCAAACCCCCTCCTTCTCCACACAGAATGAAGCAGACTCACAGTTTTCTCCAAGTGACAGCACCACTGGCAGAGCCACCCACACCCCCAGCCTCCACATTTCCCAGTTAACCACTACCAGCATCTATTTACTGGATTTAATTCAAGTTAGAGGAAGAAAGCACAGCCTGGAGCTTCACCTTCCACTTGTTTCACAGGCTTGACCCCCACCTCTCTTAATACACCACCCATACTATCTGCCTGGTACCCAGCCCGGTGCACACCAAAGCCTGCTCAGAAGCCAGAGCAGGCTTTGTGTGTTTTGAAAGAGGCCTTTCTCCTGATCTAACACATTTATGACACCTTTCTACTGAGTTCTGGAGCTGCATCTCACTGCTGCTGCTGCTGCACGGGAACTCGGCAGGGGGCTGCTTCTGTTGCAAGCACCTTTAAAACCAGAGGGATTCTCCAAGCTCTTTCCCTGACAGCTCCAGATTGGTTTTCGAAGCAGAAGTGAGTTATCAGGGGAAGAGCAAACATCAGCTGTGAGAAGATGGATCTTCCCCACATGTGATGAAAGCAGAGCACCGTTTCTCTACAGTAAACACAGGGAGAGCAGGCAGCCAACCCTTCTCAACTGGCAGGCATAAACCAGCAGCATTTGAGCACAAAGCCCCAGGCCAGCCCTTGCGAGGAGGCAGCATGCAGTGGAGCTCAGCAGCCATGGGATGTCCTCACCCCAGCACACCCTACCAGGAAACAGAGAGTCTGGTTCAAACCCTACTCCATCTGCTGACCCTGGGGCTCTGAGACAGCTCCACGACGTCAGCACACAGGTCAGACTTCAGCACTGCCCTGGCTACATGCTCTGCCACGCTCCCCCAGGTCCTGTGCCACCACCAAACTGGGAACAAAGCTGTGACTCACAAGGTGCTCGATAGGAAAAGCATGCCACAGATGTCTGCCTTCCCCCTGTACTAAAGACTCCACACTACCAGCTCTGCTCAAAGCCATCAGGCCAATACCAAGGACTAAAAATAAAGTACACAGGGTGACAATCGTTGCAGGGAGGAAGCCACACGACTCAGCATCCAAATTCCCTGGCACGGCTGGGCACTACAGCTGTCTGACTGGATTCCTGCCACAGACAAACCACCACACTTTGCCCCAGGCTCCCTGCTCAGCCTAGGGCAGCCTCGGACACTCCAGAGATAGGGCACCCCGGGTCCCAGCTTCAGCCTGGCCACACTTTGCTAACCAGAGACTAGGACCTGGATCCCTGCTGATTTCCAGCCAGGCCTGAAATACTGGCTGTCCCACTGGTAGGGACTTCCCAGGACAACACCCACTCTAAGCTGGGCTCTTACTCTTCTGCCCCGTGGCACAGAGGTGCAGGGCCATTCCAGAGCAAAGGCTTGAGTGCAGTGGGACTTCAAGGTTTGAGGGGAAGGGAGCCAGCAGGTGGCCCTGAGGGGAAACGGTCTCTCTTGGGGCCCAAGAACAGGACAGGGAATCTTCCCCGAGTTTGAAAGGAAAGCACACAGGGAAGGGGTAGAGCTCTCCAGACCCTGGGGACTTATAGCTGCTACCGGGGTTGATAGAACGAAGTGAATCACAGCGAGATACTGCCAGGTCAAAGATGAGCAGCACAGGCTTGAAAGGAAGTGTTCCCCTGAGGCCTCTGCCACCCTGATCCCACTTCTCAGGGGCTGAGAGGAATGGGGTCGTTGGGACCAGAGAGAAAAGGGTTTCACCCGCCACAGCCTCAGGCTTCACTCAGGTTCAGGGGGCGAGACACGCAAGGTCTGGGATCTGAGAGAAACAAGGACCAGCTGACAGCCATCCGAGTCGGCGGGGTCGGTAACCGAGGCCTGAAGCGAAGAGGGGCAGAGAGAACAGGCAGCTCCTGGGAGAAGAAAAGGTGACTGCGCCCGAGGGGCCGGCAAACTGAACGACTGCAGCTTTAGGAGCCGAGACGGAATAACATCGGGAGAGCGCAGCCCGACGTGGGGTATCGGTGGGGGTAGCACCAGCCACCTGCGGAAACCAGCGGAAGGATCAGCCACTGCCGCTTGAAGGAACCGGCGGGGCCCCAACACGCTGGGCCCGGTAGGAGGGCGGCTGCTGTTGGGCGCCTCACCTGCATGACGACCTCCACCTCGTAGGCATTGCCCTTGCTGCGTTGCTGCCCGCGGAACTTTGCGCCGCTGTAGAGGAGCGAGGTGGCCACACCGGGCTGCGCCGTGTTGATGGGAGGTGGCGGCACCAGGCTGCTGGCGGCCGCCCCGGAGGNGCTCCCCACACGCCCAGGCCGCCGCCGCCACCGCCGCCTGGCTCAGGGGCCTCCCGGCAGCGCCTCCGCGCGCTCCCATTGGCCCTCGCGGGCGCTGCGGGAAAGGCGGAGCCGGGAGGGGATTGGTCACGGGGCAGGCGCTTCCTCCCGGCAGGCGCGGCCGCTGGCGCTGCTGGGAAATGCAGTTTTCGCCCGTCTGCGGCAGGACGGGGTGTCGTGAGGGTCAAACCCCGTTCCAGGCGTAGATTGGCTGAGGCTGGGGCAATATGGCGGCCCCCGCGAAGCCGCGCTGAGACCGGAGCGTGGTGGTTGCTTTTCGTTACTCGCCGCGATGTGGCGTGGCTGTCGTTCACTGCTATGGGGCCGCTTTCCGCCTGTCTATCTTCTCCGACCACCTCCTGTTGCCGCGGGGAACGGCCCGGTGGGACCAGGCGGGAGCCGGACCTACGCCCCACCGGCAGGTGAGGGAGCGCCGGGTTCTCTCCAGCCCACTTCGGGTCCTTACCTGTCCCGCTGGGGTTGGTTCTGCTGGGGAAAGATACTCCACCTTCACTCCCCAGTGGGATGCCCCGTGGTGACATACCCTCCTCCCGGCCCGTGGGACCTTCCGGTGACACTCGTCAGGGTCGCCCAAGATCAAGGGAATGCTGAGGTCGATGCCCTCGGGGCTGGCGGAAACACGAGGAGCGGCCAAACCTCTGACATGAGTCGTTGTCAGCACTGTCCCTAGGTGCCCGGGCTCCTCAAGGCATTTTAGCGGCTCAGGCAACGTGATCCCGGTCCTGGGCATTCCCCGTGCCCATCTTGTGGCGTTAGTGGAGAGTCGGTGGGGGGGACGACATACTGGCAGCATGGCCAAGTCCTCGGCGCACTGATTTGTTTCACTCGTGTTTGTGTTCTGTTGAGTTTTAGGGATTGGAGGTGGGGGGAGCAGGCCGGCCAGACGGGGTAGTTCAGGCATGTTCTGGGCCATGTATCCCCTCTACAGATTTTGCTGGAAATTTGTGGATTTGACGACAGTAAAATTAGTCACGTCTGTCTGAGGTGAAGCTGTGGAGTTACAGTGACTCACTGCGGGGTGCCAAGAGCCCACTGACATGACTCAGGACTCCACTGGGGTACATGCACTCACGTTAATCATTTCAGAGCTGTGCCTTAACAAGATGGCATTTTCCGAGGTCCTGAAACTTGCAGGAGGCTGAGCCTGAGCAAATCCTGGTCTGTTTCCTCAGTGGGAACACGAATTTTTATTTTTTTTTTTTTTTTTTTTAAAGCATAGAATGTAAGAGCTGCAGTGTGACCTGCTTCACATTCTATTTTTGGCTTCAGGATTTCTAATCTGCTTGGTGTCATTCAGATCCCTTCTGCCTTGTGTGATGCAAACCTTTGCAACACCAGCTCTCAGGCTCTGGGAGTATGTGTAGCAGTACTGAGAGGAGAGGAGGCTGCTCTTAAACAGACCTGCGGTTCCCTCAGGCTCACCTTGCTGGAGGAGCAGGCACACTCAAACTGGAGCTGAAGGTGGCTGCAGGGAGGTGCTTCCTCCCTCCCTGATGACTCAGTGGTGTGTCCCCAAAAGCAGTTGTTAACCATGTGTGCCTGCTGTAAAGCTGCCTTCGTGGGTGGTTGTGGAGGGAGCAGTGTCCTGTCCCTGCATGCTCTGAGCCTGCTCTTGGCAGCTGTGGTTCTGCAAGGGGGCGCATCAGCTGCAGGGCAAATCAGAGTTTGGGGGAGAGCGTGTGGGTTGTTGCTGGGTGGATTTGATATCATCAGGGCAGTCTGCTGTGCCTTGCCCTGACTCCAAGCCAGCTCTGCTGAGTTTCTTTTTGCTCTGAGACAGAACAAGCCAGGGAAAGTTAGCCAAGGTAGTTCAGGGCTTCATTTGTCAAACATGATTGCAGTGGGAGGATTTTGAAAGACTGAGTGCAAAACAAAACTCCAGGAGTTCTGGGGCAGGTCTGCTTTGGAAAGTGGCCCTGTAGAAACTTCTTGCAGACCATCTTGAAGGGAGCTGAAAGCCCAGCCTGGCAGGACTGAAGCTGGTCCCCTCACTTGCTTGTCATGCACAGCAACCTTCTGTTTTTTGCCAATTTAATGGTGCTTCCCCAGTGGAGTGGACCTTGCTGAAGTTGTGTAGTGTGAAAGCTGTGGATGAAAGGCCTGGAATTCTGTGGTCAGGCCACCTTGGCAACACCGAGGGCTGTGTGTGTTCTAGGCTGTGATGGGTGGCAGGGGAAGAGACCAAACCTCTAGCTGCCCTCTGAACAACTCTGTTTTTGCCCCTAGAGAGGAAGCGGTTCTACCAGAACGTGAGCATCTCTCAAGGAGAAGGTATGGCTGCAGGGACAGGGCAGAGGGGCTGGTCCCCTGGAGGGACATTGTCACTCCACACAGCTTCAGCAAGAATGTGGCACAGCCACAACCCAGGCTATGGAGTATTTGTCACCAGCCCGCTGTGCCCTGTCCTCATCTGTAGCGAAGCTGTGTGGTGGGAAACAGCTTTCAAGGCTGTTTTGGGGAAGAGTATGTCCAAGTGGTGGTGGTGGTGGGAAGCTTGAGTATCCCTAGTCCCATGCTCCCATCAGCTCCAGCTCTGAATCTGCTCCCGCTGTGGGGTTGTCTGTTGTTCCTTAGTGCCTGCTCCTCTTTGATTCCCCAGGATTTCTACTCTGATTCTCCAGGAGGCTATGAAATAAACCTGGACCACCGAAAGCTGAAAACACCCCAGGCCAGACTCTTCACTGTCCCCACTGAGGCCCTGGCCATTGCAGTGGCAACAGAGTGGGACTCCCAGAAAGACACCATCAAGTTCTACACTATGCACCTGGTGAGTATGGCAGGGTGGGATGCTGGGACCTCAGTAGGGCAGAATGCAGTGTGTGGGAGCACTCACGTCAAGAAACTCAAGATTAAAGACAAGGAATTTAAATAACAGGGGCAAAAGATGGGTTTGCCAGGCCACTGCCATCTCTTGAGGGCTTTTGCAGCAGGCAGAATGGATTCCAGAGCAAGAGAATCAGTTTGGGGTGCAAGTCTTGTGCTGACATGCATGAGATGGAGGAATCATCTAAGAGTGCTTCCTCCTGAGTCCTGCATCCCCCAGATCTCTTGAGTATTTGCAGTAGAATCAACATGGCTTGGTCTAAATATGTAGACATGAGAATGGTCTCGAAACGCAGAACACAGAGAGAGCAGGTTGTCCTAATGGCCTGTGGAGACTGGGACAAGAGAGTGGGACTTTGGCTGGGCACTGAGAGAATCTCTCAGTAGTGACGGTGGTTGGATGACTATTTAGGAGGAGTCTGTGTCACTGAGGGGACTTGGGAGGTGGCTGGACAGTGTTATGGGGGATAGCAAGGGGCAAGAGGAAATGAAGCAGTCCACAAGTCTTCCTCCCTGGTGCTCAATGGTCTGTGAGGCTTCTGAAGCCGGTGAGAAGATTCATATTCCACAAGTCATGTTCTGCCCCTTCACCTGCCTTTAGCTGCATCCCTCAATTCTCTCTCAAATCCTTCCGCTGCTTCTTGACTTTGTTCAGTGGGAGCTGCTGCCTCCCCAGGCCCTGGATGACAGGTGGTTTTATCTCACAGACCACACTGTGCAACACGGCGCTGGACAACCCCACGCAGCGGAACAAAATGCAGCTGATCCGAGCCGCCGTGAAGTTCCTGGACACTGACACCATCTGGTATGAGATTGGGGCTCTGCTAGTACAGAGGCAAGGTTGTCTTGTTACAGTGTGGGGTTTGGAAAGGGAGAGTAAGGGAGGATGTCTACCATAACCCTGTCGTGGCAGGGCTCTGATTTGTTCTGGTTTTGACCCAAGGGTTTGCTTAGTTTAGGCTGGTCGTAGGTCGGCAACCCCAATGGAAGTCTGTGTGCCTGCAGGGTATGGGTGTGGGGGAGAATGGGGATCTGGTCTTCTGTTGAACTCTGCTCTGAACACCTCTGTGCTGGGCAAGGGTGAGAGCAGAAGGAGATTAAAATCTCCTTGGAGAAAAGAGAACATCTTTGAAAGGCCTGGGGGAGTTTGCCAGCCCAACACTCATGCAGCCCACATTCAGTACCAGTAGCAAAATGCCCTTCGTTCCTTAAAGTCTCTGTGGGCTGCAGGATCAAGCCTACTCCCAAGCTCCTGTCTCTCAGTCCTAGCCTCTGAGGTGTCCACTGGAAGCTGCTCAGCTCCTGTAGGGAGAGGGGAATGGGATTCACTTTCCTAGAGGACTGCCACAAGCAGTTTGGCAACCTGGTAGTGAACACCCAGCATGGTTTTGTTCTGCATTGTCCCAGCTATCGTGTGGAGGAGCCAGCTGCCTTGGCAGAGCTACAGAAGAATGAATGGGATCCCATTGTGGCCTGGGCTGAGAAGAGGTAAGAGTTCAAATGTATTTCTGTCTTCTGAGGCCAGAGCTCCAGTGCTCGTGACTGTCAGTGCTGCAAGCTCCATGAGCCTTGTGCTTTTCCAGGTACAATGTGACAATTGGCTCCTCGACCAGCATCCTGGGACCAAACATCCCTGCCAGCACCAAGGAGACCTTCATCAGCCATCTGGCTTCCTACAACATGTGGGCCCTGCAAGGTGAGAGGCCATGCCAGGGAGCTCTCTGCTCAAGCAGTGCCAGGGAAGGAGGCAATTCCTCTCGAACCGAGAAGAGCCTCTGTAGTGTTTTTCTTCTCCTGCTGAGATAATCATAGTGTTGAGGTTTGTATTTGAAATCTCCAGGCCAGTCCCTTAGGTCTATTTGTTAGGAGCAGTGCCACTGGTGTTTGGAGTCTGACTCTGCTGACCTGTGAGCTGCCTGCTCTGCCCTAGCACAGATAAATTCGGTAAGGCCAAACCGGCTGCTGACTCAGTCCACAGCTTTGTTACCAGGAAAAGAAATGGGGTTTAGTGCTCCAGGTGCCCACTGTTCTGTGCACTGTCCTCACTCCTTCACTCTTACAGCCCACCTGACACTGCTGAATGACCCTTAAAGAAACATTTGCTTTGCTCCAGTCCTCCAGTGCAAGACTTGAATGAGCAGCAAACTCTGAAACCCACAGAAGACACCAGCTTGGCAGCTAATGGAAGTTAACAGTGTTGATTCCCAGGACAGGGCTTGCAAAGACTTTCCATTACCCCTGTAAAGAGAGTTTTTGCTGAATCATTTCTTCTTCTCACAGTTTGTAATATGGGTAGGCAGGATGGAAGGGAATGGCACATGCCTCTGGGCAACTGGTCATCTTTAGACCTGAAATTCAAGGTCTGGCCTGTGTAAGTAGCACAAGAGGAGTTTGACTTCAGACCATGTCCATGTGCAGGCACCTCCATTTCCTCCTATCAGCTTGAGCTGAACCATGAGTACTCAGCAGAGCTGTGAGCTCCTTTCCTCCTCCTGGCTGTGTGTGTCTGTGGGATTTGCTCTGGTCCCTCAGCCATTCAGGCATTCACCCAGAGGGCAGACTCAGACTAGATCTAAGGAAGCCTTTTTTTACACTGAGAGTGTTGATTCACTGGCTTAAGTTGCTGGAGAGGTGGTTGATGCCCCATCCCTGGAACCATTCCAGATCAGGTTGGTTGAGACTGTGATCAACCATCTTTACTTGCAGATGCCCTTGCTGACTGCACAGGGATTGGACTGGATGACTTTGAAAGGTTCCTTCCAATCCTAACCAGTCTGGGATTCTATGTGGACAGCTCTTTTAACACCAAACTGTTTACAAGTCCCTCTCACCCTGGACTTAAAGCTAAGCTTCAGAATCCTCAGGCCTGGATGGGTATCTGTTCCTTTGGCACAGGAACAGTTTGTGGCAGAATAAAAAATGGCTGTTTCCAAGGTACAGCCTTTATCACTGTGGTGACAGTGGCCAGCACTATCTGCTGTGAACTGCATTTCTGCCATTTGAGTGCCCAGATGCAGGTGGGAGACCTCCCTGTGGAGGTACCACACCCTGATTGCCTTCAGTACATGTGAAGATGCTGCTGTAATGCTGCAGGAAGCAACCGTAAGTCCTGTTTGGATTTGGTTATTCCCTTGCAGGTATAGAATATGTAATCACCCAGCTGAAATCACTGATTCTGTCCATGGGGCTGATTGACAGGCACATTACAGTGGAGAAAGCCGTGCTTCTGTCTCGCCTGGAGGAAGAATACCAGGTAAATTATGTTACAGAACAGCCCTATAATTCAAATAGCAATAATCTCAGCATGACAAATGCATCTCCTGCCACAAATAACTGGCAAGGGAAGCGCCTGCTATTGCAGGAGAGGTTCTGCTCCACCAGTCTCCCCGTTTGAGAGAGTTTGGAGTGTGCTGCAACACCATGGGCGCAGCAGCCCAGAGTGCTCTCAGGGCTGCCAGTTTCTTTTCACAGAGCCCAGATGGCTGCTTTTCTCCTCTAATCTGAAGTGCAAAGTCGTGGCTGGCTTCCCTTGCTGTGGGTTATCCAGTCTGGAGGCCTTGCCAGACATCAAGCTAATAACTTGCTTGCTGGAAACTGGCCTAGTGTGAAGCTCTTCCTGACCCCAAAGTTGCTCAAGCTGATGGGAATCTTCATCTTCCCTTTAAAGGGATTTGCCTCAGTGTAAGAGACAGATGGATCATGTCCTTCCCCCAGACTCATCTGGAGAGCTCTGTGCCCCAGCAGTCAGTGATCAGCACAGCTCCTGGGGGTTACCTGTGTTTCACAAACATGAACAGGGAGGCTGGGAGCTGCTGAGCAGCTCTATGTATAATCCAGTTCTGACTCGTGTTCCTTCTCCCTGTTCAGATTCAGCGGTGGGGCAACGTGGAGTGGGCCCATGACTATGACCTGTGTGAGCTGCGTGCACGTGCAGCAGCCGGCACTCTCTTTGTCCACCTTTGTTCGGAGAGCTCAAGTGTGAAACACAAGCTGCTGCAGGACTGAGGCTGCTAGGTTGGGCACAGGAGGAAAATGCCCAGCTGTGAACTGCTGGTGTGACCCAGTGTGGCAGTAAGCACCCTCCTGCCGCTGCATCTCTCCAGGCATCAGCCTCATGGTGAGGAGCTGCAACTTTGTGGGCAGCTCCTCACTTGGACTGGCTGCTGCAGTGCAGTGCCAGCAGTTTGGAGCCCTCAAGGAGGAAAGGTCAAAGTGAGGGTCCTCTGCAACCCCAAGACAACAGCTCTGTCCTTCACTGGTGTCTATAACTCATCAGAGGAGCTCCCAAGAAAGAAACAGCTTCCTGGGCAGGGTGCGGCACAGACATACCCAGCATATGCCACATGTCTTCATAGCTGCCAGCTCCTGACACACACTTGTTATGGAAATCTGAAAACAGACTCGGCTGCATCTGTTCTTCATCCCTCCGTGTGCCTGGATGTCACACCAGGGTCTTTCTGTTTGATTAAAGGCACGCCCCTGCTAGATTCTAAATCCACTGCTGCTGAGTATGTCTTTGTTTTAATCACCAAACCGTGATGTAGGGCCTGAGCTGCCACGTTCCAGGCAGGTGCTGGCATGGCTGCAGGCAGAATAAAAGCTGGGAGCAGAGCACAGCAGACACTTAACTACCAAAGAGATCAAACAGATTTGCTCCCTTGTGCCTCTCTGTGCTCAGTGCCTTGTCTGAGTGGCAGCAAGGAGCTGACTCTGCAGTCCTGGAGCAAGAGAGAGGGAACCTGGGCTTCTGCCATCTCCAAAAGCACAGGGTAGGACAAGCTTAGTCTGTGTATGACAGGCAGCACCAGCCACAGGGCTTCTGGAGAGACCCAGGCTCTCCTCAGCAGGCGTTTGCAGCCACCCTCTCGTTTAACCTCCCCACCTTTCTCCTTGCTGTCTGCCTCGAGCAGCACCGCCCCGGCCACCATCATTCCTCAGAAGCTGCCCACAAGCCAGCAGAGCAGCTGCTGTCAGCGAGCAAGGAGGGGAATTAATGACTCCTGGCTTGGCTGTTGCGAGCGGCGGTGTGTGAGCTCCTGTGGAACCATCGATTTCCCTTCCTGCTGGCTGGGGGCTGCTCTGCTCACGCTGCAGAAAGCTGCTTTGGCGAGAGGCGGTGAGAAGACAAGACAAGGCTCCCGGGCATGCAGAGCCCCCTACCCCCCCAGCCTTGTGCTTGCTGAGCTGGAAACCTGCTGTTATCCTGGGGGTGGTTTGATGGAGAGCTCTCCTCTCCCAGGCTGCTGCTGCGTGTCGGTGGCTCACAGGTTCCTGCTGCTGTGCCTGCAGGTACCAAAGCTTTCAGGCATGAGATGCTATGATGATTCGGTTCAATCAGCTCAAAGCTGATCCATAACCCCTTGTGACCAGGTCTGAGCTCTCTCTGTGCGGGTTTCATGCCAACATGATGGAAGAGTCAGAGCTTCATCTGCTTTTCCAGTCAAACAGGATCATTTATTTGCGGTTTATGGTGGGGTGGAAGAAGTATGTGTTGAGCCTGGAATGTCCCAGGCAGCTTGCAGAGAGGCAGCCTTCCCTGCTGGGGGGCTGTCCTGTGCGACCCCAGCTAAGGCAGCTGCCCAGCCCGTTGCAGACCTACTGCACTGGCTCCATGATGGTGATGTTATCCAGCTCCTCCTGGAGAGTGTCGATGTACTGAAGGATCTTTTTGATGCAATCACGGTTTCTGTTGATCTCATTTTGGAAAGCCTGAACAGATCAAAAACCAAGCAGTGAATCTGCAGGCTTGTCAGGGTCTCTCCATAGCGTTCCTTCACAGAATCTCAACATGGTGAGGGTTAGAAGTGACCTCTGGATATCACCTAGTCCAACCGCCCTGCCAAAGGGTCACAATGTCCAGACAGAGTCCAGAGAAGAAGACTGCACAACCTGTCTGGGCAGCTTGCTCCAGGACTCCAGCACTCTCACAGCAAAAAAGCATGAGAAGCTCTGGAGCACATGGGGCTGCAACAAAGCTTAGGGAGCCTTTCCTAGCAGTGTCCCCCACCTCGTGGTCCAGACCTGTATGTGCCCCATCCCCCTGAGCATGGGGGTCTCTTACCTTCTCTGTCACGGAGGCTTGCCAGCGGTAGGTGCTGCAGAGAATGTCACACTCTCGCTTATTAATCTTTAGCAGGCGGATGCCATGAGATGTGTTGAGTGCCTTGACAATGGTGGTTTTGTCCACGAGGAGCTAGGAGGTAATGTGACCAGATGAGAGGAGGGGGCAGGTGTGCAGTGAAAGCAGCAGAGCTCAGAGTGCGCGGCACAGTAACTGTGGTGCTCAGGGGGAGAAAATCATTCCTCTGTTTCAGACAGACAAAACAGCAGTCATCAGGAGGGAGCCAGTGCTCTGCCCTCCACAAGGATGTGTCTGGGCCTGTGAAATGGAGCATGATCCCTTGTATGGGTGGGGAAACTGAGGCAGCACCCTTGCCCTCACTTGCTGGAGCTGGGAGCAGATGTGTGCTGTGGTGTGTCCACTGCCCTGGAGTCCTCAGCACAGGAGAGACATGGACCTATTGAAGCAGAGCCAGTGGAGGGCACAGCAACGATGGGAGGCCTGAAACCCGTCTTACGTTAGGTCAGGCTGAGAGAGTTGGGGGTGTTCAGCCTGGAGAAGAGAAGGCTCCAGGAGACCTTTTGTTGCCTTTCAGTGCTTAAAGGGGCTGATTAGAAAGCTGGGAACAGATTTTTGAGCAGGGTCTGTTGTGAGAGGACAAGAGGTGATGGTTTAAACTAAAAGAGAGACATTCAGAATAGAGACAAGGAAGAGTTGTTTTTTTTGTGCTGAGGGTGGTGAAGCTGTCCAGAGAAGTAGTAGATGCCTCATTCCTGGAACCATTCCAGGTCAAGTTGGACATGGCTCAGAGCAATCTACTCTAGTTGCAGATGTCCCTGTTGACTGCAGATTTGACTACATGATCTCAAAAGGTCTCTTCCAACTCAAACCAGTCTGTGAGTGCTGTGCTGTGGGCCGAGCTACCTTGCAGTGAATGGCAGCCCCCACAGGCAGCTGGGGCTGATGCAAGGCTGTGTGCTCCAGCATGCCTGGCACAGCCAGTGCGGGACATGGAAAATCACACTTGGAAGGGTCTCTTGCACTGGTGGCACCAGCTGTAAATCTTCTTTCTTTTTGAGAGTTCCAGCTTTTAATTGAAGCAGTGACTTCTCCTGTGACTCTAAATAGAGGGTGGCTTTGCTAAACCGTAATGGCTCTCCTGCTGCAGCCAAGTGCAGCTGCTGAACAAATGAAGATTGCTCCTCCGTGGAAATGGATGGCATTGAGGCAAGATGGGTGCACAGCCATGGTGTGTAACTACAGCCATCTGCACAGGCCATAAAGCAGGAGCTCCCCCGGGGGGTGAGGGGTCTGGTTCGTGTCTGTCAGCTCTTGATTACCTGGAGTAATGGGGGGCTGGGATAATCCAGGCAGAGCAAAACCACGGTGAATGCAAAACTTGAGTCATTTAGCCACTAAATGAAGGAATAACAGAGGCAGAAAGGTCGGCAGCCTTGCTGGCTGGAGCGTTCTCTGTGATTGCTGAAAGGCTCCTGGGATCTTTGCCTGTGCAGCAAGACTGAGGCCACAGTGGAAGGCTCCATTTGAAATGTCATGTCCTGCCTCCAGACCAGCTTATGGGCTGGGGAGCTCCAGGAAGGACTTTTGAAATCATTGAGGCAAACAGAGCCTCAATGCAAGGAAGTCAGAGCAGTGCTGCGATTCTCCCAGGGGAGTGAGGAGAAGCTGAACAAAGCCAGCTGCCTAAGTGCCTGCTGGGTTGGGGCTGTCTGGAAAACAGCCAGAGAAGTGAGTTGTGCTGGAGGCAGGAGAGAGATTTCCTCAGCACCTCTCCTGGGCTGCTGCCACCAGCTCTGGCAGTGCCCAGGGAAACCTGCAGTGCAGTTATGCTCTGTCCTAGTCAGCAGAGATGTCCAGCAACACTGAGGTTCAGCTGAACTACTGGGGCCTCTTGGGAGGAGGTGATGCTCTGCTTTAGTTATGGCTTTTAGGTTTATGCAGCCTTCTGGAAACCCTGTCCCTTCTGAGAAGAGGTTGTGGCCACCCATTCTTGCTAACTCCCCGTCAGGGATGAATATTTTGGTGTCCTCACCGTTTTAACATCATCTGGCAAATCCTCTTCAAGCTCATTCTTGACTAATTTCTCCAGTGTGGTGATGGAGATCTCTAGCAGCCTTTCATGGTGATGGTCCTCCAGGTCTCGGCACTGGGTCATCGTACAGCAGATGGTCAAGGAAAAAGCTGACCCCACCACTCATGTGTAGAGATGAAATGACCTCCTGTAACTGGAGACTGAGTGTCTGCACAGCGGGCCACAGCAGGAAAGAGCCTGGCTGCTGCCAGAAGCTGCTGTGGTGTCAGGATGTGCACTTTCTGCTCTCAATCACACAGTGGGTCTCATTCTCACTCGTTACACAGAACTGGGAGTGGGACTAGGTTTGCAAAGGAAATTGTGGGAGACCTCCCAGGATACAAGCTAAGCTCTGAATTATGGTGCAATTACTTGCACCAGGACAACATATTTCTGTTTTTAAAGCAGTTGCAACCTGTCACTGAAACTCTTTGGTATTCTCATCTCGCTTTGTTCCAGAAGACATTAGCAATACAAAAATTAAGGCCATCTAAAGAAACTTCAGCAGGAATTGAAGGCATTTCCTTGTCTGCTATGGCAAAAATGTACACAGACAACAGTCTAAGGAGATCTTCCCAGGGCTGCGTAGAGAAAAACAGGGGAGAAGGCTGCCTGAGTCCTACATACTTTCAGCCCAGGAGGATTTAGATTTATTCTCTCCAGAGTCTCCTCAAAAAGAAGCAAGGCACCTTAAATGACCATTCCTGCAAAGGTGTGGGTTTAAAAATAATAAATTGATTTCTATCCTGATTCCTTTCTGGATTTAAGTGAGATACCTACATCACCAGGAAGTCCAGGTGCATACCCTGGGCAAAGGATATATCCCTTTAACATTTTCAATGAATGTTGATGCTATATCATCAATGTTTCTTTTAAAATCCTTTATGAGTTCCTTAACAGAGGGGGGAAAAGAGGAAATAATGACAATGAAAGCTTGCATAAACATAAAAGGGAGTCAGGGAGTCTGGGAAGAATCAAGGACTGATTACAGTTTGGACTCACTGCTGTTATTAGCACAGTCAGAAACTGCACTGCCTCGAGCATTTCTTTTATTTTGAAAGTGCTGCAAGATTTTCCTTCCTCCTTCAGGGACAGAAAATCCAAATCATTTTATTAGATGGAAGCTGGCTAAAATATGCCTTCAGCTGCTTTCTGGTGTCTTTTTCACCCTCACCTAAGTAATGCAGAGCACTGTGTTCCCACACACTGCCATGCTGCAGCCTCCCTGTAGGCATGAAGAGCCTCTTGTTGGAAGCAAAACCACTGCCTGGGCTTGCTGCAGCTCTTGGTTTAGTCCTCAATTTGCTGCTACTTATTACCTCTCTCTAAAATGGCTGAAGGAGAATCTGTGAAGTGTTGCATTTAAAATGTCTTTGTACAACAGTTCAAACAGAACCACACAGAGAGAAAAGTCTCTGCATTCCACCCAGGGAGGAACACTTCTGCTCCTTCCATCAGTGACTGCAGATATGTGAGGACCAATTCAGAAAACACTAAAAAGGCACAATCCTGATGCAGTAAGGAATCCATTTTGAGCTGCTGCTTTCTGTCACGTACATCCACAAAAGGAACCTGCTGCATCTGTGAGCACACAGGATCCAACTCCTGTCTGCTCATTTCTAAACATCACTTTTTTTTTTTTTCTTTTAATGAAGATGCACATTAGCAGCCCTGCCCTAGTTTTTGAGGCAAAGTCTGGGGAGAAAAAAAAGGCAGCTATTATGCAAGCAAAGGCAGTGAGCTGAGCAAGAATGTGTGTAATCTTATTCATAGGAAAGATCAGCTTCAAAGAATTACAGCTCTAGAATCCCAAATGCCTGCCCCATGCTATGCAGAGACTTCTGTATGCAACCCTATGAAATGACTGAATGACCTCAAGTCCCTTCCTCTAAAGTCTAGGAAATGAGCTTGGAGAGATGTGAAGGACATCCTGTGCTCTGCTCTGAGAAACAGAAATCTGTGGCAATGGATCAATGTCCAGAGCCTGATCTCACCCAGATAACTCTGAGCAGAGAAAGGACAAAATAGAGATGAACCAGCCTGACTGGAAGACCTGTGCTCCCCTCATTGTGCAATGGGCTGCTAAACAGAGGGGTGCAGCCCCATGAAATGACACCCCCCCCCCCCCCCCATTCTGTATGTGAAGTCTCACAGGTATGTGCTTGACCCTTACCTCCAGCTGGTCAGCTAGCAGCATTTCCAAGGTCATGAGTGCTTCTGACAGCTGAAGTATGTCCTTCTTGGACTCAGCTCGTTTGGACTCAGCAATATCGTAGCTACTGGCATTATGAATCTCATCCAGCCTCTAAACACAGGGAGAGACATAAATTACATATAGTTTGTGTTCAGCACTCCACTGCAATTTAATTAACTCGTTACATATGTGAGGAAAGTTCCTGCTGCTGATTAGCTGAACTGAAATGTGATGACTCAGGAAGTCACCACATTTACATACTGGGGAGTCAACGGTGCTGAGCTTGGCGGTTGTGCCAACATGGAGCTGCTGACAACCCTTCCTCATGCCCCTGTCAGCTGAAGACTTTGCCTCTTCTACAATTCCAGCTTTGGTTCTCATTCTGACACATTTTAAGTCAAAGTATTAGATTCTTGAAACCCTGTCAGTTTGGGACATATCCTAATGGTGGCTGATGGTTCAAGTGGATGATCTCAAAGGTGTTTTCCAAGCAAAATGGTTCTATGATTCTAAATCTTTTAATGAGAGTGGTGAAACACTGACCCAGGTTGCCCAGAGAGGTTGTAGAAGCCTCATCTCTGGAACCATTCCAGGTCAGGTTGCTTGGGGCTCTAAGCAGCCTGCTCTAGTTGCAGATGTCCCTGCTGGCTGCAGGGGGCTTGGACTCCATGTGCTTTAAATGTCCCTTCCAACCAAAACCAGTCTGGGATTCTATGACATTGTTGGCCATGAAGAAGACATTAACAATTACCTCCCAGAAAGAGATGCAGGCCTAAATCCTGATCAAGGAGAATCTTGACTGACTTCTACAGGGTCAGGATTTAGTGTTCTGAATATGGAATACCTATCATTGCCTGCCTTCCACTCACAGCAAGGATTTATTGCCCTTCAGAATTAAGTATCGACGTCAGTTTTGTATCAGAAAAGATTTATAATTTCTTGGATCAAAAAAAAAAAAATCCTCTTTTGCTGAGCACTGTGTTATTTTCAGGTCTCTTCAAAATAAGTTAACGATCAAATGTTAACTGGAGGGAAGAAAAAAAAATGTACAGGTTTTGAGAAGCTTTATCCACTTCTCCTGAGGAATGAGCTAAAATGGAGAGTTCTAATGAAAACCATTGCCAAGACTTGGGGATGACAATGGACAAAGTTATCCGAACTTGGTGGTGTTAAATGAGGGAAGAGCAAAGTATCTTCTATTCTAATGTAAACAAGTTCTGAGGCTCACAAAGCTCCCCAGCCACTCAGTGTGCACCCCTGGGAGCAATGACTTCAAAGTTCAAGGCCTTTAATGTTTCTTTGCTCCTTAACCAACTTCAGAATTATTTTACGGGTTACCCAAGCTTACAAGACAGGATTACAGGCGAGACAAACAGCCCCTAAGGTGTTTGTTACAGTCTTCAGCCTGCTGGGGCCTCTGCACCCCTTGAACTCCTCTGGTGATGTCAAATCAACAGGGAAATGCTGTTAAAATACAGCCTTTGGTTCTGACACTTGACTCCTCCAGTGGGAACTGTCATGCTGACCACTGTGTCCTGTTCTTGTAGGATGAAGCTGAGCCTGCAGGTCATCAGAGACCTAGTGAGGCCACAGCTGGAGCGCTGAGTTCAGTTCTGGCCTCCTCACTTCAAGAGACAGGGAACTACTGGAGAGAGTCCAGCAGAAGTTAGGAAGATGCTGAGTGGTCTGAAGCATCTCTGTGAGGAGAAGAGGTTGAGAGACCTGGAGCTGTTTAAACTGAAGAAGAACAGCCTGGGAGAGGATTCTCTCAATGCTCAGCAAGAGCTGAAGGATGGGGGGCAAGAGAATGGGGCCAGACTCTTTTCGTTGGTGTTCAGTGACAGGACAAGGGGTGCAAACAGAAACCCAGGAGGTTCCATCTGAAAAGGAGGAGAAAATTCTGTGGTGTGAGGGTGCTGGAGTCCTGGAGCAGGCTGCCCAGAGAGGTTGTGGAGTCTGTCTCTGGAGAGATTCCAAACCTGCCTGGACATTGTGATCCTGGGCAAGCTGCTGTGGGTGACCTTGCTTTACCAGAGGGGTTGGTCTGGACCAGAGGTCACTTCCTTGCGACTGTGTGACCAAAATGTGGCCTCAGCCATGTTTCTTTGGGTTTGATTTAGAGTTTTGGGGGTTTGGGGTTTTTTGGTGTTTTGTTTTGTTTTTCCAAATGGAAGACGTTTTGGCAATTCAAATGCAAGTTAACTGAATGTGCATCTTGGTCTTTTTTCTGCTGCCTTCTGGTAAGTCTGCAGACTTGTCCTGAGAAGAGCTGTCAGAGTCAGCGTGCCAGAATGAGTCAGCAGAGTTCAAGGACTGGGCACAGAGTGACTCAGCAGTGCCAACCTGTGATAAAGCACCTAACTAAAAGTGACCTGATTATCAAAGGGAGCCAGTGCTCGTGACTCTGCCTGGTGTCAGCTGTTGGGGACTTGCTCAGCTGACAGTGTCACCAGGCTTTAGCCCACCCCTTACATTTTTCTGTGGAAACAAAATAATGATCCATCTATTATCCATGGTCAGAAAGGGATTGCACTGGAAGCTGTGCCCTTAGCAGCCATAATGGGTGGCTGTAGTTGAGCAGAATGAAAAAAGATGATTTCTGCTGTAAAAAAAGACTAGAAATACATTACAATAACTTTATCTAATTCTTTTGGTTAAAGTTCTTTGAGCTGTTGTTGATAAGATGAACTGAAGCAGAAAATTACTTGAAAAACTCAATACTCTGCAATCTCCTTCTTTTTCTTCCCCATTTTTCAATGAAGGAAGAGTTATTGGAAGCCTCAAAGAGAAGGGGAGTGGTGTTAAATCTGATAAATCTGTGTCTACTTTAGATCAACTTCATCACATGTGTTTAAACTAAAAGAAAGGTTGAGCATTTCCAAACTTCACCATGTTTAGCCACCTTTTTTTTTTTTTTTTTTTTTCTTTAAAAACCCTTAAAGGCCCTC